>MKEJ01036460.1:0-11306 GCA_001753735.1 Embelia ribes
TTTTTGTTTCTTTGTATCTCTCTTAAGCTTAATCAACCTTGCACTTTTTGAGCTACCTATAACTCTCATGTTTTGCTTTAACTGCTACTTTCACTCTTCGGTCCATCACCAAGATTCTTTTCTAAGGAGGCATTTTTTCTCGAGATTCTCCAAGTGTCTCCTTAGCTACCATTTTTACACATTATGTTATCTTTGTCCACATCACATTTATATCCATTTCGTCCCCCTAATCAGCCTCTTTAACTACCTTATCTTTAAAGGACATCCTTTCCATTTCCTTCAACTTCCACCATTTAATTCTCGGTTCTTGAACTTGGTCTCATTTCTTCTGCCAGTTTTGAATGTAAGTATTCATAAATAAGAGTCTATGTTATGTAACAACACTCTCTCCTTGGATAAGTGTACAATCCTTACATATCTTTTTATCAATTTTCCTAATTAAGAAGAAATCAATTTGGCTAGCATTTGTCCCGCTTCTATACACCACCAAATGTTATTCTCTTTTATTAAACTATGTATTTACTAGCATCTAGTCATAAGGTGTACCAAAACCCAAAATAACATCTCTAACACTATTTCCATCCCCAAAACCATATCCCCTGTGCACATCCTCAAAACCATCTCGACTTTCACCCACATGTTCATTTAAGTCCCAGCCAATGAATAACTTATGGCTAAAAGGTATTCTTTATACCTCTTCATCTAAATGATCTCAAAACTGCATCTTATTAGGCTCATCTAGACCTACTTGGGGTGCATAAACACTTAGCACATTTATAATCACTTTCCTAATTACAAGCTTAATACGCAAAATTTGATCACCATTACGCCTCACATCGATAACGTCTTTTTGTAAACCCTTAATAATGATTATGCCAACCTGATTTTTATTCTTATCTTTACCGATTTACCTTAACTTATAACCCCACGGCACTAACTTGCATTCTAACTTTAAATATGTGATCACTGATTTCTTTATTTTGGAGTTTACTGTTTACTGTTTTGCTCCTTCGAATCAATCAGCAGTATGCTGGATTGAAAATCAATGATGAAAACGAATATAATTATTTATAAAAAAAATTATTTACTCAAATTACGATTAAGTTATTGCCTTTCATAAAAATTAGAAGTGGCGAATTTCATAAAATTGTTCACTGAAATAACTCCCATCTGTGCACTCACATTCGGTGCAATTTGATTGCGACACAAATTCAAGTAAAAGTCAAAACGTAACTCTATATATTTTAAACAATAAATAAATATCAATTCTATCCCTATTATGTTTTGCCGTACATTTATGCCGAAATCAAGAGGGATTGATAGTGATAATTTACAAAATTTTGTAATGAACTGAATATACAAAAATATAAACATACTAATTATTTTTGGATATCAAAAAATAAAATTCACCAATTATTTGTTAATGTTTATATACGTTTTTTTACATAAAAGTTTAGGTGAGGGAGGTTACCCAATTCAAGACCAGGGCAAGCCACCAAGCAGTAATTGAAGCTAGGCGAGAACAAAATTCGGATTCTCGAATCAAAAATTTGGGCACCCGATCCGAATTTCCCAAAATTCGGGTTCGAGTTCGGGTTCAGGTTCGAATTTTTTTTTTCAAAAATTCGGGTAATTCGAGTTCAGGTAATTTATCCGAATTACCCGAATAATGAAACGACGTCGTTTCATATTATATATATATAAGAAACGATGTTGTTTTATGTATATAATTCGGGTTCCATTTGAGTAATTCGGGTTCAGAATTTAGTCTAATTTGGGTTCAGTTCGGGTTTGGGTTTGGGTTTCTTGTTTCTATTTCGGGTTCGGGTAATTCGGATTCAGGAATCTAGTTTTTTTTTTCTTGGTAATTCAGGTTCGGGTAATTCAGGTCGGGTATACCCGAATACTCACCTCTAATTGAACCTAAGCGGAAAAGACAGGATTACCCTTGACTTTTGAAAAAATTTCTAATATATATATATATAAATTTTGAATTTTTTTAATTAACCTGCTATACGTTCCTCCAAAAAATTACTTAATGTAGAATAATCGGACTTTGCCCTATTATAAATTCTCTACCACTAATAAATTTAGTTTGAGTCCGCTCAAACATATTTTGGAGTTATTTAGTGTTTTAAACCGCAACCGTTGTATATTTAAAAAAACTTTTAAATTTATTACAACCTCAATTTAAAATTTATATTAAAAAAGACTTATAAATTAATTACAACCTCAATTTAAAATATATTGAGCCCCTCCATTTTTGGTCACTACATACACATTCTACTCGCCAGAGTACCAAGGGATTCAAATAATTTTTAAATTTGAATCCCTCGCATAATATTTTTCATCATTTAATCAACTTAAAAATTGATCAAATAGTTCTGATTTAAAGCAATCTCTTGTATCAGAACCGTTGGATAGGATTAAAACTAATCCAGCAATGAAAATAACTATACGAGCGGATTAAATAATGTAAGTCTCCCCTCTTCCCTTGCTTGGGCATAAAAAAAAAGAGTAAATTATCTGTTTTATAATTAGCAAAACTCAAACGGCATTTACCTTCCAAGCCATTGATTTGTGAAGCGGGAGCGAAAGTGAGAGAGTGTTGGAATTGTAATTCAAAAAACGGTGAGAATAGAAACGAGAATAAGTATTAGGAGCGGAGCATTCCCTATACACGAAAAATTCGGTGCCTCAAATTCATCAAAAAGAATATAAATAAAATAACAAAAGAACAGGAAAAGGAATATGATAGAACATAACAACTCACAGAAAACAAGAGAAAAAGGAAACAGCTAGAAACTGAGTTGGAGAATTCAAGAAGTTTCTGTTTCAACTTTAAATTTTGCTAGTATAAAAAATTAGAGCTACTTATAAAAAATATGATATATAATTTATTGATGCTGTAGTATAGGACTAATTGCATTAACGGTTTCCTAATTTTATCAAAAGCTCTATTCGGTCCGTGTTTTTAATTGAAACAATCCTAGTCCCTAAATTTTGAATAAGTGATGTTTTTAGTGCTTCTTATGATCCAAAGTCATTTTGCATGTTTTAGGTTCTCATTCACCATTCACATGTGACTTTGCGGGTGATTTTGGAAAGACTGTTATTCGTATCACAGTCAGTCACGAGCAACCACATATATATCTTCCCCGACATTTTGGGCTTGTGTAAAAATATAGAGGAAAAAATTGGTGGATCTCTAAAAAGGTATATTTAGTTTATTTGAAAGCATTCTGATAGTGTTATTTTTAAAAAACAGAAAAGAAAAAAAACTTTGGTCATGTTGCTGAGGTTACCAAAATTTTACTTTGGCCTTGGTTGTGAGCAAAGTGCTCAGATTATTTTCTTTCTCCGCAAAAGATTGGTTCACGAATTTCGATCGGAAGTATACTTGGGAAAGTATTTTAACAGTCATGTAATGTGTTGCTTCTTTTGCAAAAAAAATAAATAAATAAATAAAATATTTATTTAGGATAAGTTTTTTTTTTTACGATGATTCATGCTGCTATCATCTCCAATTTTCAGCTGTTTACAACTTTCATATGAGAAATACCTATAGAATGCACCAAAAATGGCACTCTTTTAAAATTAAGGGACCCGATCTGTCATTTATTCAAACATTAGGCTATTACCGTTTACAATTGAAACTAGAGTAAGCAAATAGAATTTTGGTTGAAATATGTATACTCAGTGTAATTTGTCTTATATATATATATATATATATATATATATAAAACGCCATTTCGAGAAGTTTCCCCCTCGGACTGAGTGAGTGAGTGAGAAGGTTGGGATTAATTTGTTTTGTTATAATTTAATTTTCATCAGCTTACAAAAAAAACAAAAGAAAAAGAAACAGCTAGAAACTGTGTACAGGGGAAATCAAGAAGTTTCTGTTTCAACTTTTATATTCGCAAAATATCTGTGCCAATGGATAAGAATGATCCTTCTATTTGTCTCTACTTTTTGGCTTATAAGATAAGAGCTAATTATAGAAAATATGATATATTTATTGAAAACAGTTTTAATTTTCTAGAAGTTTACAACTGGACTTCTCAATTTACGAGAGAGAGAGAGAGAGAGAGAGAGAGAGAGAGGTTGGGTGGATTTCCGAGCAACGAAGAAGACAAGGCTGGGAAACCACTGGAAGCTACGGGTAATGTTATAGGACTAATTGCATTTACGGTTTAATAATTTTATAAAAAAATTCTAATATGTCCTGTTATGTTTTGAATACGTGATGTTTTTAGTGCTCGTTGTGAATCTGAAGTCATTTTAAATGTTTTAAGTTCTCGTTCACCATTCCCATGTGACATTGCGGGTGATTTTGCAAAGAATGCTATGCGTATCACAATTTCGGTACCATTCGGTTTTTTTGCATCTTTCTATATCATCTCATTTCGTATACTGTATTGGAAAATATTTTAGCACATTGATAAAAGATATAAATATCACTTAGAGATAAATAATATAGCATATAAATGCAAAATATTGTTATAGGATTAAAATTGCAATACAAATCGTCTCATATTTAAATTTGTGCTAAAATGAGTAACAAAAACTTAATATACACAATTGAAAGGAAATGTAATAAAAGTTCACAAGTTTATTTATTAAGATCATCATCTAACAAATGATTTAAAATATAAGCATCTTTTTTACGAATAAAAGTCTCATTAAATTAATCAATGTGCTCATTCTCATTCTCATCAATTTCTATAATATCCGCTTTCTAAACAAATTTAAATTATTAAAAACTAAAATTAATTCCTCTAAATAAAAGATATAAGATATAAATATTTTAGCACAATGATAAAATATTGTAAAATATTTTAGCACAATGATAAAAGATATAAATATCACTTAGAGGTATATAATATAGTATATAAATGCAAAATATAGCTAATAGAATTAAAATTGCATGACAAATCGCCATTTATACTTAAATTTGTCATTAAATGAGTAACAAAAACTTAATATTCATAATTAAAAGGAAAAGTAATAAAAATTCACAAGCTTATTTATCAGTATCATCATTTAGCAAATAATCCGAAATATCTAACATCTTTTTTACGAATAGAAGTCTCATTAAATTCGTCAATATTCTCATTCTCCTCCTCATCAATTTTTGTAACACCGGCCTTCTAAACAAATATAAATTACTAAAAATTAAAATTAATTCCTCTAAACGATGTATAATGAAATAAAACCTTATAACCGTGTAAGAAAATGCTAACTTAGGAAGTTATATGAAAAAAAAAATATTTTCTTTTATAAACATCGGTTCAAAGACAATGTGAATAAACACTTATTAAAAAATTTTCAAAAAAAAAGTAGCTAAAATGAAAGTGAACAAATCAATCCTAATGTCTGCTATTCCGATTGCTCCTGGATCTAAACCATTAACTCAAGTTCCTAAAGAAAAAATTGCAAAAACAATGGAAGGAGTATTTCATTGAAATACTCAGTGGGACTACTAACTAAAAGTAACTATAATTCAATAATAACGCTCAACAACAAAATAGTAATTTCATTTTTCTGCAGAAAACATGTTATTACAGTAGTAAAATATCGAAAAAATGTAAAGGCATGTATGTATACAAATATTTCTGTAACAATGCATTCATGCACATGATTCAAGCTCAAAGGGTTGTGTAAGATCCATCCACCTACATAAAAAGTACCATAAGTCATCAATTACATGAAAAATTGTGTAGGATCCATTCGCCTATACGAAATAGTAAACATTACCCTTACTGTAGCGAATAATAATACATATGTGATGCCCTGTAAATGTCATGTTATGCTGAAAATTTTAACAATTCATATTAAGGTTTTTTTAGCCAACCATCTGTTCCCAACAAAAATAACATATTTTATGCCAAGCAAATATCTTGATGATAACAACTCATAATTTGAAATTAATTGAACAACTAACACATATCTTAATTCAATCCATGATAAGCCAAATGAGAAATTATTACAAAATTATATTTTCTTTGAGGTTTCAACCCACCTTTGCAAGGACTTGTCAGAATCTCAAACTTTCTTGCTACGATTCGTTGAATCCTCTTGTTTTGAAAATGAATATGATGGAACCTCCTTTAATTTCTAGTTGAAGGTTGATGACTAGCTACTTCTCTCTTATATGTTCCTTTATTTTCTATTTTCCTTCCTCTTCTAAAAACTTGTTGAGGTTAATTATTATCCGATTTACTCTTGCCTCTAATTTGTACTTCTATTTCTATTTTGTTTCTTTTCCTTCGTTAGCATATCAAGATAAGAGGACCAACTCTCATTTCCATGTGCCTAGGAAAGCGATAGGTATGTGATGAGAGTAATTTCTACTACAAAGGTTTTAACTCGTCCGCCTTACTTGGTGGCTTCGTTTGTTTCTTAAAAAATTGGCACATGATACATGACACCCAAATAATTATTCTTAGCCCTCTTTCCTTAATGCTCTTTACTTAAATATGCACTATAAATATTCTAGCTAATTTCCACATCATGATGTACGTGGCTTTTCACATACATTTCATCTTCTTTTGTTGCCAACTTAAAGTCACACAAAATGTTAGGGACAAGTATATT
Organism: Embelia ribes; assembly: GCA_001753735.1. NCBI lineage: Eukaryota > Viridiplantae > Streptophyta > Magnoliopsida > Ericales > Primulaceae > Embelia > Embelia ribes. Next base: position 6,598 of record MKEJ01036460.1, read on the forward strand.
TTTCATAGTAATTACTTTGTGTAAAAGTTGGAATAGAGACTTAGTTAAGTGCATGTTGTTAAGAGGATATGAAAGGCTACAAATATTCTTTATATAGTACATTTAATATTTTACCAAGGGTAACTAACCAAGAGTTTACCAATCCGAGAGGAGACAAATAGTTCAAAATAATATTACAATAGTCATAATTAAAATTATATCTTAAAAAAATAATATTAAAATTGAGGATGTTATAGTTTTAACAACTTTAACTTTCTCATCAATCAATCCTATTTTTTTTTCTCTTTATCAAATTTGTGCATTTGTAAATTTCTTGGTCCCGTATATATAAATCATTTTATTTAACACATAATTGAAAAAAGTCTAATAATTAATTAATGAATTAAATTCTTAAAAATTGACATACCTCTCTTTTTCTTTTTGCTAGACCTAGACTCTTCTGTTTCGAAACATTCATACACATCCAACCATGAAGTGTCGGTGGGTAAAGCGGGCTTCTCCTGTTCTGTGATCCATTCATCGTCTATGTCCATATCTGTTAAGCAAATCGAATCATAATTATCATTATCGTAATTATCACCCTTATCTTCTCTTTTTTTTTGTCTCTCCTCAAGTTGAAGATTATATTTAATAAATACAAGCACATCTAATCTTTTTGGCTCTAAACAATTACTCCTCCATGAGTGCACTTGGTCAAATTTGTTCAAATTTTTCTCGCAACTAGTAGCACTTCAAATGAGACTCAATATTCGAATGACAAATTGTTAAAACTTTTTGCAATGACTTTCGAAATTGTAAAGTCTTGAAAATTTCGTAAAACTTTTTCGCTTTTATAAATGATAGTATTATACGAGTTATATTATTATTATTATTTATTTCATATCATGGTGTTCATTGTCGTAGTGTGGGATTCGTTATTGTGGCGTAGTATATGCGTTGGAGTTGTATATGCATGTTATTTCGTGCCTCTATTATTGTAGAATCATATTCTTAATCATATGGTGTTTGGAGGAGTTGAAGTTAAGCCAATGCCTTAGAAAATTTTTCTAAGTTTCAAAACTGTCAAGTTTCAGGTTCTGCCGTGGGAACGACATAGGAGAGTTGTTCAAAAGGTTGGACCGTATCAACGGTGGTAATATGCCGTTCGAACGGCTTTTCAATGTAGGGTTCATTTTTTTTTGCTACTTATCTGAGCCACACAATCCCATTTGTTTCTCATTTTATTTCCTTTTCCATCAGTACACAGAGAGAAAGTGGTTGAGACTTGAAAATATTTTGGTTTTAATTTGATTTCATCTATCTTGGGTCATCATCCGTGCAAAATATTTACATATTCGGAATCACCATCTGGAAGGCTACGTTTTAACGTAAGTTTCCTTTTCTCGTTTTCTCATTTACATTTTCTCAAATTTCGTGTCGAGTTGTTTGATTGAAATAAAGTTGTAGAAACTCTTCTTTATACCTCGTAGATACTTTTTGTGTATAGATGCATATTGATTTGAGAGATGTAGCTGGATCAAATTGGGGGAGTAAGAAGTGGGTTTTTCGGATATCGTAGATGAGATAATTTGATAGCATTTCATAAACTTGCAAGGCATGGGCAGATTTGAACAATAATATAAATTTGAGCTTTTGTTTGTATATCGAAATGTGTGACATGTCGCTATTTTTCGTATTTGGATTTGAAGATTAAAAGTTATTTCCTCGTACATTATTTTAATTTGTGGCATAACTATGTGTGAGGCATATGGAATATTACTTTTGGAGAAGAATTTGATATTTGTTTGTACTAATAAATATGCGAGGCATATTTATTTTGTAGTATGGATATTTTAGATGAGGTTGTGGTGGTGTTAGCAACGAGTATTGTGGTGTTTGAGGCGTTAATGCGGAGTATTTCTAAATTGTTATATTTAGATATTGTGGTATTTAATATATATAATGGTGATGCCATATATATATTATTGTGGACTTATATATTATTTGTTCTTTATTTCCAAAGTGAAGTTGGAAGATGACAAGTTATGATAGAGGTGATCGAAGGGACGACCGATATAGAGGTAGAGCGGAGGGTCGTGATGTGAGGATGGCTTATTCGAAGTCTTCTAACATGTATCAGGTTATGGAGGTAGCTTTTATTGATTGGCAAAGAGTTTGGGTGGAAGCAATGAGATTCAGGGCTTTGGCAACACAAAAGTATTTTACGAGGATGGATCCTCCAATTTTTGGGGGTGATGCTGAGCCAGACATAGGAGAACAATGGATTATGGTGGTGGAATGGATCTTTAGAGAGCTCCAAATGAGGGATTAAAATCTTCGGATGGCAACAACACCTTTTTATCTTCGAGGAGACGCAACAGAGTGATGGAGAAGTCAGGGGGAAGTTTACGGCCAAGATAATATTACTTGGGCTGCATTTCTGGAACTTTTCTTAGAGGAGTACTTTCCCGACATACTTCGGGAGAGAAAATGAGGGGACTTTGTGAACGTTATTCAAGATGATATGACGATTCATCAATATCAAATGAAATTCATTAGTCTTTCTTGATATACACAGGAGATAGTGTCTACAAAGAAATTTCGTTGTTGGAGGTTCGAGAATGGCTTATGCCCTTCTATTCAAATCCCGAATGTTGCTGGTTTTCATGAAACCTACAGGAGATGTGTAAATGATACGATGAAGGTCGAGGCTAACTTATTAAATAAATAGCATCTTGATTCTTCTTATCTTTCTCATCTTTCGGATCAAACTTCAAGTTAAACTTAGGGTTCTCAGGCAGTTCATTCTTTGGGGAAAGGTTTGGGAAGTCATGGTGGCGGTGATAGTAGTGTTGTTGTTGGTGGTGATTTGAGTACTAGAGGAGGCAGTGATAGAAAAAGGTCACGATACACTCTTCAGATTATTGGGACTCTTTTACCGAAGTTCTTATTGAAAACATTACCAGAGATAAAGGTTAAAGCCCCCAATAAGCATCAATATCGTGTAAAGCAAAACAATTATCTTAGATATGAGTGCGATTGTCGTCTCGTAAAGTCTTAGAAATTCCGTACAATGTTTTCATTTTTATTTATCGTTGCATTGTAGTATGTCTCGCGGTGTTATATATACGTATGTGGTAAAAACATATATTGAGGTGTGGTGGTGGTATTTCATTTGTGCATTTTAGTTGCATTGTCGTCCTTATACATCAACCTTAGTTTCCGCTTCAACAAAGGGTTCGACCTACCTGGTCAGGTCGCGGGGGTCAAGAGGAAGCCGCCCCTTGCGGGGTGCAGGGCAACACCCCGTTAAAAAAATAATAATAATAATAATATAAATGCTTTCTTAGAGGGAAATTTTGGTTTTTGGCTGGTGTACCCGTACACAGAAGAGGTGTACCGGTATACCGAGAGTATGTACCGATACACAAACTTTTTATTCTGGTGCAGAACTCACTGGAAGCCTGTACACCAAGGGGTATACCGGTACATAGTAGTGTACCAGTACACTAAGCAGGCATACCGTTACACCAGGTTGGCGAGGAAGGGGGTTATAGATTCAAAATTCATTGGAAGCCGGTACACCATGTGATGTACAGGTACACTGGTGTAACGGTACACCCCACCAATATACTAGTATACCCAGCCAGCTTTGAAAAGGTCATGGACCCTATTATGTATTGACTTTAAAATATTATTTTCACCCCATTTCACTATATTCTAAAATGTTGGGGGTAGGAAGAGAGAGAAAGAAAGGGGAGGGGAGACACCATTGTAGACTTATAAAAAGCTTTGATTTTATCTAGCTAGAGAGATCGTCTTAGATTAAAAGTTAGAGTTTCTCATCCTTGAAGCAAAGTACATCTTTTGACATAAGGCTCGCCTTCCATATCTCTCATCGAATAGTACCCTGACACTGTTAAAAGTCAGTTCTAAAACTGGGAAAATGTTATAATCAACTTCAAACTTCACCCTACAACTTCAAATGCCATTCTAATCATACTAATTACTCGAAATACATATACTAAGGTTATTATAAAATACTTCCCCATTCGTGCTAATTATCGTAAGGTCATGGAATCTCATTTTAACTTGAGAACAATACTAAACTTCAAACTCATGCGATATTCTAAACTAATATAACATAACTTCTCTTACTTTGATACTTCTACACTCATGCTACAACTTTATACTTTCTTCTATAACACTTCATATACTTTTTACAATGATACAATAATAAGATTATTTACTTCGACAATATTATTATGAATGCAAAAAATTTACTTGGAATTTTTGGGACATTACAGTATATGTATACATACTTGAGGTCAATTATATGTATATGAAGTATGTTATTATAGTTCGAGCAAGGGTAGTTATGGTTGTATAATTATTTCTTTATTTTCTTTTATTTCTTATTATCTCACGTCACCGGGTTTGAGGAAATTTGGGGCATGACATGTTGTTATTAGAGTTAACCAAGTTACGTAAACCTCGATGGCTTTTGGATAGGGTCTGTAGTTGAGATAGCCAGTCGTGTTTAGTTTCAGGGAAGTAAGGCTATTTTTCTCATAAGTTAAATAGCTTTCATGGAGTTTCATGATGTATATATATGTGTGTGTGTGATATATATCTTTATATTCAAGGGTAATTGAGTAGTAGTTATGTTTGAGAATTTGATATTTGTTTGTACTAATAAATATGCGAGGCATATTTATTTTGTAGTATGG
>MKEJ01036466.1:0-16556 GCA_001753735.1 Embelia ribes
AAAAACTGATAAGTCAAACTTCTATCTGTTTTTTGATAAACAAATTATTAAATTGAAGTTTATATAAGCTGCAACCAAAATACACCCTCAATGGTTATGTTTTTAAAATACAAAATCATTTGGGTCAATATTGAAAGTGATCAAATTGGCCTACTAAGTATTCAAGGGGTTCAAATAGATGGGGAATCTGAGATCCCTTGATCCATGGCATAGTGTGTACCGTTTTCTTTTAATTCGGAGGAACTTCTCCAGTTGCTCGGGCAACTAGCTATCCTCGGATTTCACATTTGGATCCAAAAAAAGCGGTTAGTAGTGCCGGATAAAAAAAAAGAGAGAATACTATGCATATTTTATAGTCGCGAGAGACATATGATTCTAAATTTTTTTTAAAAATACTATAAATTTGATGGCGTATATTTTAAAATTTCAGTTGCACACTATGCAACCCTGGTAGGAAAAAGAAAACGATAAGTCTATACAGAACAAAAGGGCTTCATCTACCTATTCGGAAATTCTCGATTCGCCATTAATGAATAGAATTAAAAACTTATTTTAGGCGTTCCCTTTTCAAAATTTAAATGATCAGTTTCAATTTCAAATTGAAATAAAGATCTATCTCATTCAGATCCAAGTGTTGCATTATTTTTTTTTATTTTTTTTTACAAAGGAAGAAATAAGAAAAACTAGGCCGGAATAAAGTTTGGCTCAACATATCTTCCATAACAAAATCTACAATATTATTAGAGAGTTCATCCCACAGCTGAAATTCTTCTAATTGCCCCGAATTCATCTCAGCGAAAGCATCCACACTTTTGTTTCCTTCCCGATAGGTAAAATTTAAGGTCGTATTGCACTTAGTGATCATAAACTTGATGTCCTCAATGAATCCACTATAGATCAAGTTTGTAGTGCAAGTGTTGTATTCACGAAGTAACTAGTTGCACCGAGCGAGCGAGTGCATGTTCCAATCCTTTACTTACATAGTAGTGTTTAAGAATCATCAAAATGGAAAATAAATAATTGTTTTTATAGCACCACTTATTCTTCTCATACGTGACAAATTTTAAATTGTACTAGTAAGTATTATATAGCTAAATACCATATGCATAGAAAGCTAAATTTGAGGGATTAATTACTAATGTTCATAATTCTGAGAATCAGTTAGATGAAATCACTAAAAAGAAAAGTCCCCTAGTTTCAATTTCAATAATTATAGCTCCCATGTATTGCAAAAGTGATAGATTTCGTCCTCAAACTTTAAAACAAATATTTTGTTTTATCCCTTATGAGAACCTAATGTGCCACAAGAAAAAGACGATAACAACATAATGATTACAAAATAAAGAAATCAATGTTAGCCACTAGAGATAATTTTCATTATTTCAAATGACTTTGCTTTTATGGCAAGGAACAATTATGCCACTTATTTCTATATTGTGGACTATTTCCGTTATATATAACATTACATGGGCCAAATAATACATTTGGATGAAATAGTGGGCTTGTTTAGAGCTTTTAATATTTTCTTCTTCGGTACATACTAGACTACATTTTGCTGCTCAAATTTTATCTGAATTTTTTGCAGTTTTGCCTTAAAAAAATATAATTTTTGTTGAATACATACAACTTTGATGGTTTGCCACTTACACATAAAATTATTTTTTTTTTTCACTTAGTTTCTCAATTTGTTTACTTAAAAATTAAAAATTAGATAAAGTTTGATTGTTTAACTTATAAACCGATATAATTTGTTATTTTAGCATAAATGAACTAGAAACATAAAATTTTTTTAGTAAAAAATAGATTAATTTATTTTCTTAAAAATTACAACTAAACAAATCTAAAACTAAAAACCTTTCATGTACTCAGCGGACACACCCAAAGGAATCGGCCCAACTAAGAAGCCTTCTTTAATGGGCAAATGGACCATAATGCCGACCCGATCCGGCCTACTTACTCAATGAAAGCTGAATGTCCCGCCATTTCCATCTCTCTGCACACAGCTCCAGAGAGAGAGAGAGAGAGAGAGAGAGAGAGAGGATGGCGAGGAAGAGAGATCTCCCCCAGAGAGAGGAACCTAAGGAGGAAGAGGAGGGAGGAGGTGGGTATGAGCAGATGAGAGAGAAGAGGATGAGAGAGAACATGGAGAGGATGCACAAATTGGGGATTATGGATTTAGCTACCAAGCTCAAGAAAAAACCCTCTCCCAACAAAATCAAGAGAGACCCATCTCTGAAAAAGACCAATTTGCCCTCCTCAGATCCTCCTAGGCGCTCTTCTAGGTATATATATATATATATATATATTAAAACTCTTAGCTTTTAGGTTGGTTCCTTAGAAAAAAAATGTACGAAAAAATACAAGGTAAATGCATCACACGGATCATTTCTCATTTTATTTATCACTTTCTAGAGAGATATTTCCATACAAAATAGAAATGTGTCGCGCTAGACTTTCTGAAAAATCATTTTTATACATAAAACATATTAATATACAAAAATAATAAGCCTTGGAAAAATATTTTTTCAATGTATTGGTAAATTTGTTTTATTTTGGTACAAAAAAAATTACTTTTATGTGCATTTTTTTATTGATAAATTTACCATTCACAATTTATCAATGAAAAAAATATTTCTTTCTGACAAAATCTTTAAAACCTTGTTTAAGATTAAGGAAAATATTATGTTATTGTTTATTACAATGTAGATAATTATTCTAGTAATTTTTAATAAATTTTTAGAAATACTGGTGGTGTCAATTTTTAAAATGTGAACTTAAGAAATGGATTTTTAGAAAGTGAAATGCAGAAATTAATTGAGAGAGACTGGTGTGAATGCTTGCACTCTCTCAAGTTTCTCTAAATGCGATTCTTCTCAGTTTTTATAAATATTAGGATAAATACTACTATAGATATCTGAAAGGAGAAATGTAACGTACATGATTTTTTATTGTAATTTAAAAAAATACCAAAATATAAAACCCTAGGTAACATTAAAAAATACATAATTTTTTATATTATTGTAACATGTATAATCATTCTTGTAATTTTTAACAAATTTTATAGAAATATTGACGTGGGCATTTTCTAAAATTTTATTTCTAGTAAGAGACATGGTGTCTAGAAGTGGAGATATTGGAATTAAATGAGAAATTATGATGTGAATGCTAGAGTGTTTTTTTTTTTAATGAGAAATGAAAAGAAAATACAAGATAAACAGTTGTGGTGTTACTAAACTTGGGGGTTTGTGCCGTTGCCTCTATAGGACTTCCTATCCTAAATTTTACGGATAAAATCTTAATCAAGGTAACACTCCCATGAGTGTATCCCAAGGTTTTCTACAGTGCTCCTCTTGAACCGGAGCACTATTTTTCATCCCCATTCAATTATAATAGCCACCATTCTAGAATTTGAGGCTTTTTAGCTATGAAAATTAAAATCTAGGGGTTGAAAATAAAAACACCTGTGGGATTGCTAAAAGAGTAAAACACTATCTTCTGTTTCTCGCTAAGATTGTGATAAAAGTGAAACAAAAGGAAATAGAATTGTAAACAGTTACAGTTGAGTTGATGGGCAATTTTTAGTGTTCTTTCTATGTGTGCGAGTGTGTTGAGATTTGGTATTCCTTATTTGGAAGGACTAATGATTCATTTTTGTGCTAAGCAATGACATGAGTTAGAATTGGTATTTCATTTCAAAGTAGAACACTGATTAGGATGGGGTTTTATGAGGAAATATCGTTTGCTTACCCTTCTAACGTATGGGTGTCTTCCTGTTCATTAATTGTAATTTCATTTCAATGACACGGTGTTAAAAGGGAGTGGAAGCTGTTTTTTGTTTTTGATTGTCGAGAAAATTAAAGGAGTTAGTAGAAGGAAAAGGGTTGGTATATTGTGTTTTTAGTTACATTAATAGTTTACATTCTGCGGTATTTTAATTAATTTCAGTCTTGAAAAATGAGTGGATTAGCATTTAAAACTAGCATGGAACCAAGGATAAGGGTTGTCTTGGGGAAAATATCATTGTCAATCTTTAGTGCGCCTTCGCTGCCTGTTCTCAATATTCACACTGGTATTTTCTTGTACAGTAGTAGCATAGCTCATTAGTCATTTTATGGATTGTTTAGACTTTAGACTCTATTTTGATGGCCATTACATAGGGCCTTGTACAGGGTTCGCCACCTTAAGAAGGCGTCTTTTCATATACATGATTACTTACCAAAAATAAAAAAATATCATTGGCTCATCTCTCCCACATATTGTCAACTTTTTTTCTGCTGGTAATATTTTGTGTTTTAGTGCTACACTTCTTATAACAGCTTTTACAAAATTTCAAACATGAAATTGAGTTATGGGGTCTTGACTATTTATATTGTGTCCTACAGAAGTTTTTTGCTCGATCAAAACCTCACTGAGAAACGGTGGCGCAGAAGGGTATTAATATTGAAACCGGAACAATTTATTTTCATGCTTGTTTTGTTTTTAGGCTAGTGACTTTGGCTCCAATTTGCTATCATGAAAAGCCTATAAAGAAGGAGAAGAGCAAGGAGGTTGTGGAGATCTACATACCAGAAGGTTCGAGGCCTGAGATATACACAGAAGAAGATGAGGGCTGTTTGCGTGGTTCTAAGGAAGCTTGGACCTTGTGCGTTGACGGTTACAGTGAAGATGGGGAGCGTATATATGATCCTTACCATGGAAAGTCTTGTCACCAATGCAGGTCATCTGCTTCTTCTCTTATTTTTTGGCACAAATTAGGTCCCTCATGTGTTCAGTCTTCAAAGGTCAAATCTACAAGTACTTTCAGCTAAGTGAATACAATGAAAATGGCCAAACTCAATGGAAAACTATTCAAGTTACTTTTTCATGGTTTGTTTTGGAGAATATGAGTCAAGATCCTCTACCCTATTTTTGGACCAAAATCTTAATAAAATTAACTTCCGACAAGTATAAATGATTCTTACTACCACAACACATATTCCAAAATTGAAAAAATAATTATTTAATATTGTAATTATACAATTTTCCACATTTTCAATGAACTAGCTACGTTACGTATAAAAATGAAAACTTACAATTACATTGTTTTGTAATATAAGATCTCCTATATTCTAGATGTGTAATGATATTAGTAGTCATTTACAATGTTCGGAAGTTAATTTCAACAAAATTTTAGCCCAAAAACATTAAGGGGGGAGGGGCACAATCAAGGGAATAGAGGATCCCGACTCATGATGTACAGGTATAGAAAGCAATAGAAGAAAAAAGAACCTACGCACTTTTTTCAACCCAAATTATGATAAACATGCTCTGCTTACTTTGCAGTAGAAAAGGTACAGAAAGTGCTTAACACCCAGCATAAACTATGCCACGCATCACGAACAATAAAATCTCTGCCAAAGCTTAAAAAGCCACTTACTTGCAAAGTTTTGCAGTGCTACTGTACACCTGCATGGACACAATCATCTCGCCTTTCTTGGAACTCTCACCGTTACAAGATTCTAATAAAGAGGCCCCATGAAGAAATTTAAGAGCTGCCTGGAAGTAAAGACTTGTACTCTCAGCATTGGATCCAGAATTCTGGAAAAGATAAGCAAATAGACACCATTGTCAGAAAATGAGCAACATTAGTGTCATGTCACGTTAGGATTGAGAAATTTACAAGGACTTTGGTTTGATAACCACCGACAATGTCATTCATAACGTGGTTAAGTTTCTAAAACTAATAAGCCATAAGGTGATTTACATTTTATACAACTAAGAATTCAAATCAAGGTTATCCACAAAGCCAGTTCAAACGTATGATATTAAAGCTACTGACACAAGTACCATACAAATACGTTGAAAATCCATAAGTTACCTACAAAATACACATTAAAAATTCAAATTCCATGTTCCCAAAACAACCTAAGTCTGAATAATATCTTTGAAGCAATGCGACTATGAGTGTTGGAACATAGACCTTCAGGCGATCAGCCAGGTGCTTAAGATCTTTTGCCTCTTTTACAGCACTGTTTCCAGCCTGACTAGAAGAATTTCTTGTAGCAGGACTTGGGGTGTCCAGATCCTTCATCTTATGGCCATTAGGAGTGAGATGGGCATGGGCTGATTTACTGGGTTGACATCCATTTTGCTTCTCAGGTCTTTGTGTTGGTTTTAAAGCTTTCAATATATCATCTCCTACAGTTCCATCAGTTACTGAACTTTTTGCTTCATTCTCCTTCTGTGCTCTGGAAACTAAATGGAGAGAGCCTGTTTCGATGCCACATTGACTTCTACCAGATAATGACAGTTCATGAGAGAGGAGCCTCTTTGAAGATATTTCATCCCATTCAGGCCGCAGAATCTGCTTCTGATCTGGGCTAGAATCATCCAATCTATTATTCCCTCCATGAATGAATTGACCGTTTCTTTTACCATTCTCTACAACAATTTTAGACTCATCCTTACCAACATAGAGAGCCTGTTCAACCATAGGACTACCAATCATAACCTGTTCCTGAACACTATTCTTCAGAGCTCTCTTCTTTTCGTCATAAGGTGTGTAATCTCCAGAGTCATCATATGAATTTGAAATTTGAAGTTTACCCTGATCACGTTGAGTCTGGGAATTCCCATTCTTGTTCTTTGAAATCGAAGAACCCTTCCCAAACTTCTTCAGGCGAGACACATTAGCGTGCAATTGTTTTTCATTCCTTTGCTCCTCCTTAACCAATTGACTCAAGCTTTGTGGTTTAGGTGGATGTTGATTTACAGTATGAATGATATCAGTAGCATCATCAGCAAAACGATGATTAACAACTTCAGATGACTGTAACACTTTACCTTCACTACCAGCTGGATGGGCAGTATCCCTCCCATGAAATTCAAGCCCAGATGAGCCAACAGATCCACGATGGTTTACAAAAGATTCATCTTTCCTGACTCCACCGGAACCATCACTTTCCTCCTCATCCTGATCCAAGCCTCTTCTTGGACTAGCAGTGGTATATAAAACCGCATCTCCAAAGTCAACCTTTCCATCAAGGCTCCTCTTTGGGACAGACTTGTCTTGATTTAAGAACCTCAAAGGAGATGAAGAAACTGATTCTACTGGAGAGCCTTTCACTTCCTTTGAGATAGTAGCTTTATAGTGGGAACCTGAAACTTTAGATGAGCTTGAAGTTGCCTGAGAAGGCTGAACTGACCCTAAATCCCTTTTCAGCGATTTCATACCCAAGTCTGACCCAAATTGTTTTTCTTTTGTACTTAGATGTTTTCTGGATCCACCTGAGCCTTTGCTACCGCTGGTATCTTCCCCCACAACAGATCTGGAAACCCTTGCCTTCTTTTCCTTCCTGTCATCATTTTCACTTGCTGCTTCTAGTAAATCACTCCTATGATAAAGAGGACTTTCACTTATTTTTCTCTTTCTCTCAGTATTTTGGTGAAGTAAATTCCTAGAAGGATCCTTTAATCTGTTGGTGTCCCTCTTTCTGTCCCTTGAATGATAATTGTCATTTTTGTGCCAACTCTTTCCTCCTGCAATAAGTGGCAAACCGCTACTAGAGGTAGGTCTCACTTTGCCCAAGGGTCCATCATGGTCGCTTATCCAATCATCTTCTATCTTGGCTTTTTTAGAAACACTGGGCTGACCTGGTTCAGGATCCCTTTTTCTACTACTTTCACCTGCACAAATCAGTTGTACATGTTTATCCATTTTCTCTTAAAATAGGACATGTTTATATAGTTTAAGATAAAAATCATCTTCAAAAGATTAAAATATGAATAAAAGCAATACTTCTCTCTAGATGTTGCTCGTGTAGTTTTTTGTTCCCTTTCTGCTTATGTCCCTCTTTCTCCAAAGCACAAGACTTTTCAGTAATTAAAGAAGACTGGTTCACATGGTTCGAACTGCAACCTTTAACTGATGCATGAAGGCTAATCTTCACAGAGTTTGAACAGGAACCATCTAGGTTTTCAGAAGCTGAAACACCTTTTACTCCATTGCATTTCTTTCCATCAAAGACACTAGCATCAATCAAGGAAGACCCATGTCGGCCACCACTTGGAGCTGGAAGTTGGCGACTCACAGCTAGAGCTTTAGTAGTCTCCTCCTCACTAAAACTGCACCGGTTCATTCCAGGCCTACACAAATAGTGAAAATGATCTAGGTCAATATAAGAGACATCTGACGGATACACCATTAGTTAAGCAAATGAGGAAACATAAAACAGGTTTTTACGCATGTTTGATACTCAAACAGCTCGATTTAGACGCGCCCAACCGAAACCATGGATCCAGTAAGGAATGGACATTGTTTCATCATGTCTGTACTTTTGAAAAATAATACAATCCATTTAAGGGTTAGAATAGCCAAACAACTCCACAGAGTTAGCAATTCTTCTCCAAGATGACTATTAGTTAAGCGAATGAGGAAACATAAAACAGGTTTTTACGCATGTTTGATACTCAAACAGCTCGATTTAGACGCGCCCAACCGAAACCATGGATCCAGTAAGGAATGGACATTGTTTCATCATGTCTGTACTTTTGAAAAATAATACAATCCAAACTACTCCATATAGTTAACAATCCTCCTCCAAGATGCAGGCAACCCTCACAAACATAAAAACATTGAAGCTTTTTTCATTTGAAACTGTTGAAACTGTAAACAAAATTAAACTAAACTCATGAAAAGGATAATGCTTAACACTAGGGGTATTATATATAATATATATATATTTATATATCATCTAGACAACGACAAATTTAAAAGATTATCTTCATTGGTTATTCCTAATAATTCACACTTCAAACTGATAGATGGCTAATGACAACATTGGTCAACTCACAGAAAAATTTAAAACTTCAAAATTCTAGGTGGTTATTAAACTCCAGGATCTCATAGACTGCAAGTTCTTTAATCCATACTTACAGCCAATTAAGCATGCAGCAAAGCCACTTATCCGGAAGGTCATCTGGGTTTGTACCAAGTGGAAGAAGCCGCCACTTCTGACATTTGTCACAACACACCCAGTCTTCTTTAACTATGGGGGTCACTGCTCCAGTTTCAGCCACAGCCTCAGAAATAGGTCCAAATTCTATTGTTGAAGTTTCGGTGGGAGCTGCTTTGGGATTTTCCTCTGCTATAAATGGCTTATCTCTTTTTTTGCCACACGAGTTTTCTTTTAATGCAATTTTAGATGCAGATTTCTCAACCTCATTAAACTGTCCCAGCCTATCATTTGAAATCATATCTTCCGAATCTACATCATCATCATCATCGTGTTCCATTTCCATATCCCCGAAAAAATCTCTGTATGTATCACTTACCTTTCCAAGGTCCTCCTGCGGCTTAGAATCCTCTAATTCACTCTTAGGAATAATAACATGTTCCCTCTTCCTTCCCGAGGGCACCAAAGAAGCATCCACATTCGAGCTCTCTTTCATAACCTCTGCATGATGGACAACCTGACTTTGACTTCCTTTTGATTTCCTTTTACTTTTAGATGCTAAATAATCCTTCTCAAGAGATGTACCATTCAACTCGGACTGATCTACCAGTTCAGAACACTGAGCTTTCTTTCCATAACAAACATCTGATGTAGCAGTGGCGGAAGCCCAAGGTCTCTCTCCTTTGAGATAATCAGCTTTCCTTGGATAAACTGATAAAGCATTTGAAGAATTCACTTTTTCCTCTTTAAAGACCATACCAGATATTCCACTTGGCAAATCAACCAACCCAATATCACATGCAGATCCTGCTTCCAAGGCTTCCCTTTTCACTGTGTCAGATGAGCAATCTCTCTTCACTTTGTTACAAATCTCAGAGTCCTCAACTAGTCCTCCATCTGCCAAGTGACCAACATGTCTTTCTTTCTTCAAAAGATGACTATTTAGATTCTGAGAGTCCTTATTGACATGATTCTTTAGTTCAACAGGAAATTGTTTTTTTCTGGAAAACTTGTGTTTATTGCCACCTTTAACTCTGTCAGTGTGCTTAGCATCAGAAACTTGTCGACTGCTACTATGTTTGTTTTCTCCTTTAAACTTTTGTTTTTCAGACAAGTAAATGAGATCATGGTGAAGAGGCGATAACAGTAGGTCACCGTCTACAGGAAATGATGTCATAATCTGCCAAAACAGAGTACCAAGAGAAAATATTATAAGGTACAGGACAATCAAGCAAAATTCAAAATAATCCACAAAAGCAATGAAGACAGATAACTCACCTGGAGAATACTAGTAGGGGATTCTTCAGAGGGGTTGAAAGGCTCGCGAAACCCCACACTGCCAATGGGACTTCCATCTGCTGACATAGAGGGTGAAATGTCAAGTCCAAGACCAGTGTAGATTTCAGCATTTTTCTCTGCTGACAAATTATCAGAGCCTACTTTGATTCGAACCCTCAATGATCTCTCAGAAGCTGCAGGAAAATTCTTATCAGGTTCACACCCTGAAGTGGACACCTCAGCAGATTGAGCTGATGACATCCTTTCATTTCTTTTTGAAAACTCATTAGCAGAACCCTTCAATGAATTGGTAGATGCAATAGCTGCAAGGGTTGATCCCCTATTAAGTAATATAGATGAATTTGAAGGGACTAGAGAATTAGTTTGGAACCCCTGCATAACCACAGTAAGACAAGTCATATTGCTCAATATCATCTTTTACAACAAAGCAGAGATCCAGGTAATGAAAATCCAAACAAAAATCAGGGGAGAAAAAAATCTACCTCCAATTGCAGGTTGTTTTGAGATCTGGGTGCGTTGGAGCTATGAATTTTTTGGGGAGTTTGTGGACGTTGCCAAACAGGAGAGCGCTGATATGTAGGTAGAAATGAACCATACCCACCAAATTTTGCCCCTGTCAAAATGTTAAAAACCTTAACACATACTACATAACATGTAAAACACATACTACATAACATGTAAGCCACATAAATGTGGAACTTTAACTTGACAAGATGCATAGTCTTTTGCGTTTGACCCACCCAAGTTCTCAGCAGAAACACCACCTTCAAAGTCCTTTTGAAAATGTCCTAGAACATCTTGAATCTTCTCATCCTTCAAAGATGAACAGCGATCAAATGCAATTTCATTTTAAAGATACAGCACTCAGAACTTGTAGTGAGAGTAAACAAGAAGATATGACAATTGAAGTAACAATGAGATTACAACAAACATCTTAATGAAGAAATTGTGGACTTTAAAGCAAAATGAAGGAGATATATAATAGAAGGTATTTGTAGAACACCCAAAAAAGTTAATACTAGCCTGTAATTACATCCTGACACCAACTTCTTCGGTGAGCTAATACACTTAAATTTTCAGGAACCTACACGGTTGATAAGCTAATAACCATGATTTAACTCATTCCACACTCTTCATATGGTTTCTAGTAAGTAGTTTGAAAAGCATAAATAAAATTTCAGGTTTTATGCATGTTAATGACATGTTACACACGGGGGAAAAGGAAGGAGAGATGTGTTAGTTATGCACCCAGGTTCTCTCTCATTAACGGGAGATAATGACACAATTAACTCAGAAGATCTCTGACCATCAAGGTATACTTCACAAGAAACCAGAAAAGGACGAAAATGACAGGAAAACTATGAAAGTGCGATTGGCTCTCAATGTGACAAAATGGAAAAACTAAACTCCATTGTTTTCTGCGTAAAAGTGGTAATTGATAGTGTCCACTATTGAATAAGAAGAAATTACTTTATGCAACACCTATCCCTCTTAGAATCGAAGCCAGAAGAAAGGATTCATGTTCACACCATAGACATAACTTAGAGTATTCACACTAGTTTTTATTCTCATTTAATTTCTCAATCTCACTTTCTAGAAACCCATTTCTCCTACTAGAAATCCATATTTTAGAAATTTCTCACACCAATCACTCTAAATTTGTTTAAAAAAATTAATTCAAATAATAATATGATTATATATATATGTAAAAAAAAGTAGTTCCCCTAATCTTAACTAGGGTTTTTATTGTTTTGGTGGAAAAAAAATTATTTTTTTAATAAAGAAAGTGTTGAATATTGACTTCCCCATTCAAATATAGCTACACGCAAACTTTCTTCCGACAACCTATCGTGTTTCCATCATGTTCTCTTCCATGAGGAAAATTCATCATCACCAAACCTCGTATTGAAAACTAATCACCGATACACTTCCTTTGATAAATTCGAAAGTTCTAATAAAAGATAGAGCTTTTCTGCAGTGTTGTTGAAAGCTCTAAGCACTTTTAATGCGCCAAGACCGCTTATCGCCTAAGCCGCTAGGTGCCATACAAGATGCTCACCTGAGTAATTCTAGGCGCTAATTATTTTTAATTAAAAATGCATAATCTCATAAAATTCTTAAGTTTTTTCTTGTAAATTTGGAAGTATAAGATTTAGTTATAGATATGTAGGATTGGTGATAACTTATTGATGTATTATACATAGTATTTTTATAGTTTATACTAGTGATAGTTTCTTTGATAAGTAATAATAAGTGATGAAGATAATATGTCATATCATAAAAACATAGATATATACAAATATAGAACAAAGAAATAGAAAAATAGCATGATGTGAGTGAGGCGCTCGCCTTAGCGCCTTAAGAGCTAGTGCCTCAGCTACAAGCACTCGCCTAGGCACGCCTTAGTAACATTTTTCGACTGGACCCATACGAGGAGCCTTTGCCTCGCCTCACCTCACCCGAGAGCCTAGGCGAGAGCCTGAAGTACTTTTTAATAACACTGCTTTTCTGTTAATGAAGTTTAACAAACTCAACGAACACTTGTCTCCAATACCTTTTCCAAGTTCCAACCAATTTCAAACTAAGCTTTCTATTATCTTCCAACTTTCCTAATTGATTATTAATAACACCCTAGCTTATCGTTCCTGTATCCTGTTTGCTTTCATTTTTATTCTGGTAACTATAGTTTTAGGGATAAAAACACCGTAAAATGCATATTCGAGCAAGTTAAGCAGATTTAAGTAAAAAAAACAGTAGCATTGACCATTACTATATTTCAACTATTTTCACATCTTATATTTTCAATAAAACTTAAGTCCTTTAACCAATGTTCGTCTCTAGAACCCTTCTTCAACTTCTCGCAAATTTCAAAGTAAGCTATCCAATTAGCTTCCAAGTTTCCTATTCAATTCCTAATTGAACTGTAGCTTCTCGCTTCCGTATTGTTTCAGTTTCATTCTTTATTCTAGCAATTGCGATGTCAAATAAAACATCATAAAACACCCAACTATAAACCCGTCTCCTCTTCGTATACAGCAACTCATTGTTACCAAATATCTTATTGAAGACTCATTCTTGATATATTTCCTTATTATAGTGAATTCAAATGTTCTTGTAAAGAAATCACAAGTTCTTCTAAATACCACTCTATTAATCTTTCACTATTTTCATGCCTCAAAACTTCAATCAAATGTTGTAACTACTTTAACTGATAAAAGTCTTCAAAATTTCTATGTTAACACTAATTTCAAAGAAAGTTTCTATTTTCTTTCATATTCCTATTCTTATTACTAATTGCATCTTAGCTTCTTGTTTCCTTTCTCATTCTTTATTCCAGCAATCATGGTTTCAAACAGATTTTATTGGGAAAACAATCACGCATCGAACAAACTTGTGTAAGCAGTGAAGAAAGAAAAAACTGTATGAGGTAAGAGAGCAATATTAGTGTACACTTATGGTGCCAATTATTCAATAAGACAAAATATATTACGAAACAGTTACCCCAGTCAGAATTAAAATCCTAGAGAACTCCAAGCATTCAAAAATATAAAGAGTTTTCCCTCTTTTTCATTTTTGATAAGAAAGCCGCCATTACAATCTTGTACTGAAAACTCATTTCCGAAATGCTTCCTCACTATAATAGTTTCAATGATTTTCCAACGAACTCACATAAACAGAAACATATTCATTGTCATGGATACTCCCCGTGTTATCTCTCACTCCTTCCAAGTCTCTGAATGTATTTTCATCGGTAAAATGTGACTACTTCGACCAACTAATGTCCCCCAAAACCTATTCCTGATTTGTCACTAGATTCAAAGTAAGATTCCAATTATCTTCCAATCTTCCTATTCCCTTACAAGAGGGTTTCTGTTTCCTCTTTCAGTTTTCATTCCGATAATCAACCACAAGAACACCATTAAACACATAATTAAACGAGAACAAAGAAAAAATCCTTACAATGTAAGAGAGAGAAATATCAGGGTCAACGGTAGAGTCATCATCATTGTCGTGATTCCGATAAGAGTGTGCCTCGCCTTCTTCAAGCTCAGTTTCCCCCATCTCTGCTCCACCACCAAACCCTAACCCTAACCCTAAGCCTTCAATCCCCAAAAGATAGCATTCACAAACTCAATTTTCAATCTAATTCACTTCTAATTCAAAATTTAAAAATATATATATATTTTTTGATATAATTACAAATCTAGCTCTTCCCCAAAGATTAACAACTGAAAGAATAATAACCTAGATCGGTGATTACACCGACCTAGAAATTACGTAAAAAAATAACGAAAAATAGATCAAAAATCGACCACAATAGGGATATTGTAGATGAGAACTTAATAATTGTTAATTGAATCGAGATTGTTTGATCTCGGAAGCTTAATCGGTGATCAGAGAGAGAGAGAGAGAGAGAGAGAGAGGCAAGGGGAAGACAAGGACACTGTTTTTTGGTGTTTTGCAGCCGGGTTTTTCTATTTTCATTAATTTCTGTTATGTTAATTTGGGGGAATTATTATTTACTGTATGTATCTGGAGAATAAAGGTATTTTATTCTATTTCCCTTATTTTATCCAATTTAGTTTAAACGCGCGAAAGAGACGCGGGAGCCAAATTTTGGGTCCGACTCTGGTTATTTATGTTTTGTGGTCAAACGAAAAAAAAAAGGGTGAATTACACTAACGGTCACCAAAGGTTTAAAAATAAAGTTTATTTGATCCCCATAGATTCAATTCCGACAGTAATAGCTAAATAGTTTGAAAATGTATCACATGTGGTCTCCAAAATTTAGGAAATGTTACGCGTTTTGTCCCTTCTATAGTCTTTTCTTAAAACTAATAATTAAAAAATACTTAAATTAGAAGAAAATTTAACATATATATTATCAAATAATTAATTTATCCTTAAATAAATCACATATTGGTTGAATGATATAATTTGCATCATTTAAAATAGCTCCGAGCCTATAATAAGGACCAATAATGTCACTTATTCAAAGCATAGACAACAACTATTATAATTCAAACTATAGGGGAATATAAAATTTCAAGCGAAACAATGGGAACTATTAGTGGCCTTAACCCTATTTCTATTGCTTATTAGTTTTTCTTCTTGTTCTTCTTCTTCTTATTTTTTTTTCCAAAGATTATCATTATTATTATATTATTATTAGTATAAAAAAGTACGTGTTACTTTTTTTTTTTTGTTTGGGCCTTTAAGCTTACGTAATTTTCAGCCCAATAAAATCCTGCATTTAACAGTCCAATTCGAAAGTCCGTTGCAGACAAAACCAAAACCAAAAAAGAGTTTAATTAATTAATTCACTATTTTCAAAACCAAAAAAAAAATAAAAAAATGCCGAGCAAGAAGAGGAAAAGAGCGGCGGCGGCGGCGATTCATCCCCGGAACAAGTACGCCGGAGAACCGCCGGATTTCGCTCAATTAGCCTCTCTCTACCCTTCGTTCGAGCCCTTCGTCTTCTACTCTCGCGACGGCCGCCCTAAGATCGACTGGACCGATTTTACCGCCACCAGGGAGCTCACTAGGGTTCTCCTCCTCCACGATCATGGCCTCAATTGGTAAAAAAACTCAATGTTTTTAGGCTTTTTTAGTAGGAATTTATTGTTTTCACTTATATATATATATATATTTATATAAGTGATATTTATGTACATATATAAATGTAAGTTTATTTGTATTTATATTTTGCTCGAATTATAGAAAAATATATTTGTGCTGGACTTTTTTAGTACTTGAATCGAATTTGAGTTGAGCACTTGTAAAGTCGAGCTCTAGCTACTCGTAACTTGTTCAAGTTGTGGCCTTCCCTACTGACAAGTGAAACATCATTTGGGTGGATTATATGTTGTAGAATCAAATGTGCTTGAAAATTTTTAAAGTTTCTGATTTGCGGTATTGCCTAGTTATGTTTCTTATTACTTGTCGAAAAGTTATTGATGCTCATACTTGCATATAAAATTTCTGTCTTTTTGGCAATTATTATCTTCCAAATGCGTTTTCAAAGTTCGTTTTCATAACTAAGAACAAAAATCTAAAATAAAAAGCTGAAAACAACAACTAAATATTGGCAGCGTGAGACTTGATTGAATCGGCCCTAAATTGTCGGGGTTTACATGTATCTGACCAAGTATGAGTATGTGAGAAAATTAGACATCCAAGGGAATAAGCTATGGAGATTGAATTTGATGGAGCCGAAACTCAGACGATTGATTTTATTTAGCTATACATGCAAGCACAGATTCTTTTCTAACTATATGTATGAAAATTCAGGAATAGGATTAATAACTATCACCCATTGGAATG
>MKEJ01036468.1:0-10596 GCA_001753735.1 Embelia ribes
ATTTACACTCAATGTGGGGTTTCTTTGTGTTATTTAATCTTCTTTAGGTATTCGTTAGATGTTTAGTTGTTGCTTCATTTTGTTGCCATTTTTGTGGGATTTCGCTGAATGGGGAAACAAAATCCAGTGGATTTACTGGGCTGTTTTTTGAAATAAAGTAAATAAGCTCGGTATATTGTAAATTTGTGATATAGGCCCTCATGCTGCGTTCTTGATACATTTCACACAATTTCAGTCAAAGATAGGTTTTTTTTATCTCATCAATTGATTGGCTTCTTGTTAAATTCCCAATCATTGTTCATAAAGCAGTTTGCATTGTGCTCTTAGGTCTGCAGATATAAAATCTAACTATCTTCTCAAAAACCCTAATTCATCTTCTATTTGAATTGGAAAAGCCCGGGAGGGTCAATTCTGTTGGATCATTGTGTTACATTTTTAGTTTAATTAATTGTATTTATTTATATTTTTTGAATCTTCATGACACTCTATGTGGGGTTTCTTTGTGTTATTTGCTCTTCTTCAAGATTTTGTTAGATGTTTATTTGTTGCCATTTTTGTGTGTTTTCGCTGAATGGGGAAATTAAATGCAGTGGATTTACTGGGCCGTTTTTGGAAATAAAGTTAGTAAGCTTGGTACATTGTGGAATTGCTATATAGGTACTCATGTAGCGTTCTTGATTCATTTCACACAATTCTACTCACAGCTAGTGTTCTTATCTCATCAATTGATCGTTTTCTTGTTAATTTCCAATTTATACATATAACAATTTGCATTGTGCTCCTAGGGCTGCAGATATAGTCATATAGATATATCTGTCACCTCAGAAACTCTAATCATCTTCTATTTGAATCGGAAAAATTGGTGTTGCAAATGAGCCAAGCCGAACAGAGTTTGGGTTGTTCAAAGTCGGCTTGTTTATTTGGGCCATATTTTACTATACAGGCTTGAGTCATTAATAAATGAACGAGTCCAAGCCGAGTTATTACATGAGCCCGAGTTTGTGCATGAACGGCTCGGTTCATTTACATCTATAAGAAAAACCAAAGTGGGTTGATTTGATTCGATCTTTGTGTTGCATTTTCTAGTTTTATTTTTATTTTTCTTCTGTGATGCTTTATTTACACTCAATGTGGGGTTTCTTTGTGTTATTTAATCTTCTTTAGGTATTCGTTAGATGTTTAGTTGTTGCTTCATTTTGTTGCCATTTTTGTGGGATTTCGCTGAATGGGGAAACAAAATCCAGTGGATTTACTGGGCTGTTTTTTGAAATAAAGTAAATAAGCTCGGTATATTGTAAATTTGTGATATAGGCCCTCATGCTGCGTTCTTGATACATTTCACACAATTTCAGTCAAAGATAGGTTTTTTTTATCTCATCAATTGATTGGCTTCTTGTTAAATTCCCAATCATTGTTCATAAAGCAGTTTGCATTGTGCTCTTAGGTCTGCAGATATAAAATCTAACTATCTTCTCAAAAACCCTAATTCATCTTCTATTTGAATTGGAAAAGCCCGGGAGGGTCAATTCTGTTGGATCATTGTGTTACATTTTTAGTTTAATTAATTGTATTTATTTATATTTTTTGAATCTTCATGACACTCTATGTGGGGTTTCTTTGTGTTATTTGCTCTTCTTCAAGATTTTGTTAGATGTTTATTTGTTGCCATTTTTGTGTGTTTTCGCTGAATGGGGAAATTAAATGCAGTGGATTTACTGGGCCGTTTTTGGAAATAAAGTTAGTAAGCTTGGTACATTGTGGAATTGCTATATAGGTACTCATGTAGCGTTCTTGATTCATTTCACACAATTCTACTCACAGCTAGTGTTCTTATCTCATCAATTGATCGTTTTCTTGTTAATTTCCAATTTATACATATAACAATTTGCATTGTGCTCCTAGGGCTGCAGATATAGTCATATAGATATATCTGTCACCTCAGAAACTCTAATCATCTTCTATTTGAATCGGAAAAATTGGTGTTGCAAATGAGCCAAGCCGAACAGAGTTTGGGTTGTTCAAAGTCGGCTTGTTTATTTGGGCCATATTTTACTATACAGGCTTGAGTCATTAATAAATGAACGAGTCCAAGCCGAGTTATTACATGAGCCCGAGTTTGTGCATGAACGGCTCGGTTCATTTACATCTATAAGAAAAACCAAAGTGGGTTGATTTGATTCGATCTTTGTGTTGCATTTTCTAGTTTTATTTTTATTTTTCTTCTGTGATGCTTTATTTACACTCAATGTGGGGTTTCTTTATGTTATTTACTTATGTTTAGCAGGTTGATAGATTTAGTTAGATGTACAGATATTGCTTCAATTTGTTGCCATTTTTGTAAGGGCTATCTGCATGTGGAAACAAATTGCTGTTGATCTTGCTAGGGATGTTTTGGGAAATTTTCTAGTTCTATGTATTTTCTTTTTGCTGTTTCATTTACACTCAATATGGGATTTCTTTGTGTTATTTACTCTTGTTCAGTAGCTTGGTAGATTTTGTTAGATGCTTAATTGTTGCTTCAATTTGTTAGTCATTTTTGTAGGTTTTTTCTGCATGGGAAACAAAAAGCTGTGGTTTACTATAGCGTTTTGGGAAATAAAGTTATTAAGCTCAGTACATTGTAAAATTGCCATATAGGTGGGAACTTTTGCTTTTCTGTTTTCCGTGATGGATGGAAATGGAAGTATGAATTATCGAAATTGGGGGTTTTATGAGCCGCCAGCGGCTATTAGAGGCTACCTTGGCTTACAACTCATGTCCGGTGGGCAAGAAAAGCCCATTCCGGGAGGGCGGGCCCACCATACGATGATGAATAATAACAATATCGGACCATTTCAACATATGCCTGTAAATGGTGGAGCATTTCATCATCGGATTGGTGGAGTTTCCGAATCTCCAATGCCGGTGGACTTTATTAGAGATTCTTGGATAAACTCTAGAGATAAATACTTTGGCGAGGTACCTTCGAACCACCAACAGCAGCACCATCACCATTCTAGTTTCTCACTTCTACCCGAAACCTCTGGAGGGCAGGAGATGCAGATGCTTCAGCACGATGATTCTCTCAAAGAAGAAGAGGGTCTCACCCAGTTGGACGAAATCGACATGGAGAGGGATATCACGGGACCCGCGAAGAAGCGGCCTGGTGGCAAAATACCGAAGTCTCCTAAAACGAAGAAGTCCAAGAAAGCTGCTCGGGCTCCTAGAGATGATGGAAGTGTTTCGGGGCAACGAACTAGGGTGCCTAAAAAGAGCTTGGATATTGAGATCAATGGTGTGGATATGGATATATCTAGTATTCCTATACCTGTATGCTCTTGTACAGGGGCCCCACAGCAGTGTTACAGATGGGGATCTGGTGGGTGGCAGTCCGCTTGTTGTACTACGGCTATGTCAGTTTATCCGTTACCGATGAGTACGAAAAGGCGTGGTGCCAGGATAGCCGGTAGGAAAATGAGTATAGGGGCTTTTAAAAAGGTTTTGGAGAAGCTCGCCTCTGAGGGGTACAATTTCTCTCACCCGATTGATCTGAGGACTCACTGGGCGAAGCATGGGACTAACAAATTTGTCACAATAAGATAGATGTGTACGAGGTAATGATGGATTCAGTTGGGGGGCCGCAATATGTTTTCTATTGTAAATATATGCATGCGGCATAAAAGAAGAGGCTTCTCAGGTAGTTTTCCGGCCAATGTTTTTCTTTTCCTGCTCACTTCACTTGTCCTTTTAATTTCTGTTATGTAGGTCCTTTGGGCATGTTTTTATTTTTATTTACCTTTTTGTAGCTCAAGAAAATGTTCAATCTTGTCTTAATGCCTGTATGCAGGAGTTAACTGATGAGATTTGTTATTTTATTTGCCGAAATAACTTTTTTATTTTTCCAGTTGTAGTTTCAAATCCTAACGAAATGCTTCATTTCGACTGACTTACCATTAGTGTTTTTCTGGTACATGTTCATTGATTCATGTATCATTTTCTTTCATTTATGAGATAATAAGTTTAACTCAGTATGTTAAGAGAAAAGCAGATAATGATATGCAGACAGTAATATAATATGCATTCCTTTGTTGATCTTGCATTTTGATTGCGAAATCCCTATGATAGTTGTGGGCTTCAGCTTCTTCATATGCAACTTCTTACATTTGCTTATCTGATTGGAATAAAATAGTCAATCTTGAATTAGTTTTACTTTGTGAGTTGAATGCAAATCCATTTTTGGACTTCCAGAAAAAAATCCCTTTTAGGAAAAAACTTTATTCCATTGAATCTATTCATGCATTGTGTAACATATGAACTATATTAAATGTGACATTTGTATGTAAAAAAATTTAACTATTTAAGAGAAACATTTATGTGTTATTTTTATACTACCAAATTATCATCAAGAGAATTTTGCAAATCAGTTTTCTATATTTTATAGATGAAAAATTTCAGGTCAACCTTTCTTCTCCTCATCAAACTATGGCGGCCCCTCTCCTTCTCGCTTGCTTTCAGAAAGAAAAGAAATTCATAAACACAACTGCACCCTGACCCTTTTCATGAAAATTCATAGTTTACAACACAAATGCAGAATTCACTGTTTTCGGAACTTCGAACTTGCAAAATTTTTTTAAGAATATCCTTCTGATTTGGTCAGGAAAGAGAGCAGGTGCTCCGGTAGTGATTCTTGCTAGTGGGTTGTTAGGAAAATAAAGCTGTCGTGAGATCGGTGACCTTTTTAGATTTATGAGTCAGAGCTCATGCCCCACCTTTTTTGTCGTGGCCCATTAAATGTATTGGAGTCAATGTTTCCTTGCCAATGTTGGCAGGCCAGCTGCGACGGATCGGATGGGTAAGAGAGAGAGAGAAATATTTGAAATTGATAGGAACTTTCACCTTAATAAGACAGGTTCATAAAAACGGTAGGCAGTGCCTCACTAAGGTCATGCCAGCTCTTTGAAATGGTCTAAATGAGCGGATCACTACCTTATTTGTCTTTAAGTGACCAAGATTGAGCGTTACGACTCTTTTAAGTTTTGTTTTGAATATGCAGATGTTGTGTTGGATCCATTGATAGGCTTTCTAGGTTTTTGGGATCAAATCAATTGCTCTCTTGCTTTGCGTATTCGATCCCTTCCTCTATAGGACACAAGCAAAAGTATCATTCCCTTTTGTGGTCTTTGAACAGTTTTTGGATGCCTTGCCTTAAACCTTTTCATCTATACCTGGGGGATAGGGAATAATTACAATGTGACAATGGCATTCAACGAGAGGGTTCACTTTATTTAGGTTCAGGTATACAGGTGCCACATTGAGCTCCTAACTTATTGAGCCTTTAGCTTTGATGAAAGAGGTTTGATTGGTTAAGGCGGTAATCTTAGAAAGAGTTTGAACTGTTTAGTCATTCGGGTGTTCAATTTGGACAGCGTTTGGTCATCAAAATTTTGTGCTCTTTGTTAATTGATACTGTTGTAGACAAATTCCCCTTGGCCAAGTTTCTGCATTGGTGGTCGAAAATGTTATCATAGTATTTGGCGTAGATTAGCATTGAAGGACTTGTTTGTAGGCAGGATTTTCAGGAATGGACTTGAAAGGGAGACAAGAGCATCTAACCTATTGTTAGCATGAAGGAGAAAAATCATAAAGTAGGCCAATTTCTATTAATCAAGCTTGATTATAGTTCATGGCAGTGATTTTTATCTTTTGGCCTTGTTTTCGTAGAGGAGTAATCTTCCTGCAGATATTTTTTGAGGTTAGAACCACTTTTGATCAATATGTAGATTTCAGAGTCTCAGACTACTGAAGTGGTGGTTTGAGCTCTCTCTTTTTCTTTTCCCTGTTTCTGTTTCTGAATTATGATCATAGTCTGCTCTGGAGTTCTTTTGACAGAGATTTATGCTTTATCTTGTTCATACTATTTTTCCAGGCTTTGATTGGCATGGGAGCAGTGTTGTTAAAGGTGTTTCGGGTGCTCGCCTAAGCGCCGAGGCGAGCTGAGGCGAGGCCTAGGCGCCTTAAAAGCTCCAAGCAAGGCTCCATTAAGAAGGCGCTGCCTAAGCTCTTGTCTAGGTGGCGCCAGTGCTTTAGGTGCTTGAGATGCTGCCTTTTCAAGCTAAGGCGCTAGACACAATTTTTCCCTCGTAAAGCATATAATTTATTACATGAGTTTTAATAAGAATTATTTTTTATATCTCCCCGTGAGAGGGGTAAGATTGTTATTTAACACTGACCCAATAAGGAGTGCACTGTAATTTGAGTGCGATGTGGGAGGTCTTTGTTTGTTGCAAGGAGTAGGGAATTCAGACTGAGATTTAAAGGATAAAGAATGTCGCATTCGTTAGCTTGCTGAACTAGGAACATAAACGAGCATTGGCTAGTGAACATTATAGATATAGAACGATTTTTTCCTCAGCCATGCATACTTTTTTGGTTGTGTATATATGTAATTTAGTCTCTGCTGTAGGGTTGTATGGGTTCAAGTATCTCCTCATATATTTCACAAATTAGATCACTACTAAACCAAATTTT
Organism: Embelia ribes; assembly: GCA_001753735.1. Lineage (NCBI taxonomy): Eukaryota > Viridiplantae > Streptophyta > Magnoliopsida > Ericales > Primulaceae > Embelia > Embelia ribes. Next base: position 6,508 of record MKEJ01036468.1, read on the forward strand.
CTGGAATTAACCACTAAGGCTTAACTCTCCGTTCGCCAGTCATCATCTCCGTAACTGCTGACATTTGGAGATTTCTAATTTCTCTAGAGGTTGTCAAGGTGTTTATCTTCCCTCGTAGGATTAGAGTCTTACTTCTCTCTTTCTGTGCTTCAAGTACCAAACATTCGGTACATGCAAGTGGTTCGGAAGAATGTGTGTGCGTGTGTATGTATATATATATATGTTATATAGCGTCGTTCGGTGGCACATTTTGACCCACCTAATTTGGATGTCTATATTGATCCAACTCTTAGTTTCAATTACAAACACTTCAACACTTGGATCAATGCAGATTTGTTGATTAGCATAACATGCGTTAAAAGATCCCATTGAAGCATGTGTTGCTCGCCCGAGTCTCATTTTGCATTACAGGAAATGACTCTAAAATGATATGTACGTGGTATTTTAGTAATGATTACAATTTACTAGATTTGATTAGTCCTAGGCCTCCTCATTATTTTTTTATTATTATTTTTAGTCCTAGTCCTCCTCAACGAGACAACTAATATTGCAAGCAAGCTATGAATTTGGCCATGTATTTTATGTCCATGCGCTTCCATCTGTTCAAAATTTATTTATTTTTAATACAAATTCTATAAATAATGCTTTAAGTCTGTACCACAATTTTCTATTGGTCACATAAAGCAGTTATGTGCCTTTGACTGGAAACATTTCTCTTTCCTCTCTCATAATCTTGTGAAATACTAAGGATTTTTTCAGTATGCAACAAAAGTGGGAATTAATATTCCTTGTAAAATTGTTTGCATTAACATTTCTCATTTACTTTTTAAATCTAATTTTATGGAAAGTCATTTCTGTCATAGGATTTATAAAAGACACATCATTCTTTCTCAATAATTTATCAAGAATATTAAAATTATTATGTATTTTATGATAGGTAAATGTATATATGTATTATGCTCTACTGGTTAAGATTTTTTTGTGAAGCTTATTATCTTTTAATTATTTATTATCGTTTAAAAGGCTTATCTGTTTGATCAGACTACTAACAAGAGGATGTGGTAAAGAGATTTTTTTTTTTTTTTTNNAAGAACAGAATTTCTGAGGTAATGTGTCCCTGAAATCTGTATTTTTGTTCTATATGCATGAACATTGTCCTTAAAATGTGAAACCATATAATTAAAACAACAAAGATCTGAATATATAAGTAGAACATATACAAACTTGTCAATATAATAATTTGATAAAATAAATATATTCATTGAGAAGGATGAAAATTTCTAAGACATATGTTAGACACAAACTGGCTTGCCAGCAGAACATAGAATTTTAAAATTGGTTGAGAGATTAACCAAAATAAAGGTGAGGTTCATGCACCTTGATTTAGAGCTAAGGGAATATAAAGGAATTTCAAGTTAGTGGTCGATCACTCAATTGGGCGAGGGATGTTAAGTACTGTTGCGACTATCACTCACAAATGACCTAATATTCGACACATTATCATGTCGTTAGCTATAGACTCATAGAAGACTGTCGGATGAAAGAAATTAGCAACTGTGATTGTTATTCAGTTCATGAAGTGGCATATATGAAAAGCCTTCTTTTATATGACGCGTAATACTTTAGAACGTTTTACATTTACATGTGCCATGTTTCTTCACAAATCATGAAGTATTTCAAGTTACTCTATTAGTCGAAATCATGGCTTCGTCTATGAATGAATGTGCGCGGGGAGGAGAAGAATGCGGGGGCTCCCGCCCTCCCTAATTTAAAATATTACATTTATTACCCTACATGATAGGATTATAACAAATACATCCCTAGACCTAGCTCCTCTCATTCCCAAATGCAAATAAATGTAAGTATGTCTCTAAATGAAGTATAACATAGAAGGCTTTTTTACAATTTTTTTTTTGTGCAACAACTTATATTTTACACACACTCGTTCATATTAAAAGAGATGCTTGTATAGAAAATACTTTTACTAATTGTGCACCAATTTAACTCAACTACCCTATAATCTTTTTTTTATTTTTCATTTTAGAGAAACAAATAAGAAATAATTTATCCCCATACTGCCAGCTAGCTAGCTAAGTAAAATGAACAACCCATGTTTGGCAATCCTTTATTATGATGTGTGAGAGAGAAGGGTACAAAGAAAAAGGGATGGAGGTAGGAGAGGATAGAAGCAATGAGTACCACTATAAAGAATGCTTGAGGAACCACGCCGCTAGCCTCGGCAGCTATGCCACCGATGGCTGCGGGGAGTTCATTCCTTCCGGCACAGGCGGCCCCCTGCAGTGTGCCATAGGTAGCAACCTGCAATGTGCCGCTTGTGGATGTCACCGCAACTTCCACCGCAGAGTCACTGTTAGTAATTGCGGTGTGAGTTGCAGTAGCCTAGGCGATGGTAGCCAGAGGCAAAACCCAATGGCAGTGGAATCTGGGTGGGAGATCAGGAGCCCGAAGAAGCGGATGAGGACAAAGTTTAGTGTGGAGCAAAAGGAGAAGATGTTCGAGTTTGCCGAGAAGTTAGGATGGAAGATGCACAGAGGGAAAGAGGAAGGGAATGAAATAGAAGGGTTTTGTAGGGGTATTGGAGTGAGCAAGAAGGTTTTCAATGTGTGGATGCATAATCACAAGAACAACCCTACGTATTCGTCTTATACTTAGGCGCTCGTTTGGTTACAACTTATAAGCTGGATTTTTTCATGTGGTCAGAAAAGCAATATGTCGCTCGTATTAAGGTGCACGCAGATTCGTCCAATTTCAGTTACATCTTCTTATAATTTCAGTTATAACTGTTGATTCTAACTTAACTCGGTTTCTTTATCATATTTCTTTATAATTTCAGTTATAGCCATTGATTATAACAAAATTGCACTTTACCACTACTTAATGTGTCTCTTATGAGTCGTTAGTTCACGAATTCAATAACCAAGCATTTGAAATAATTGGCGGACGATCATGATATGGAATTCTTATGTTGTATGCAGCTGAAATTCTTTGATGAACTTATCGTTATTATTAATTTTGGTTATCTAATCTACATCTATATGGATGATGTTCTCATAATCCTTTTGAATTAAATATAGATGCAAAATGAAACTCTTGAATGTAGACAAAGTTAGTGAGTACTTGACCAAGGGCGAAGCCTAATCGTTGGTAATGGAACATAATATCTTGGTATCTTCGGCCAATTGAACATAGACATAAGTTGTAGCGATAACTAAAAGTACTATTTTTTGTAGTCGAGAAAATAAGGTGTCATTTTACAATAGGTAATATAATATGTTCGCCCATGTTTTCTTAGCATCATTGAACCTGTGTACGCTCGTCAACGCGACAAAATGGTGTTCTGGACATACCATTTGGAAAATAGGAGATGAAACAATCTCATTTTGGAAACAATATATGCGTAACATATGAGAAAAATCTCGTGCCACAATTTTAAATATTACATTATGACACTATTTGGTACATATCAAGTGGCACACATAGCCAAAGATTATTGTCCTCTAGTCATAAAAATATGAGGACTTATTCAACAAAACCAAAGAACCAACCCTCGCAATTCCACTTGGTTCACACAATTTTTGTATACAACAATGCATACATAATACTTATTGAATAGAATAAAGCAAGATAGATATGATTGGAAATTATAAACACACTAATGAAGAAAAAAATAATTTTCTGGGTTAACGGAAGAAGCAGCCTGGTCGTCCCAAGGATTTAGCACTGAGGTTGATGGATGTGAGTATTGGGATTAAAGCCATTGATATAAATCCTAGAAAAAGAATGCCCGTCGCAATATTTCCCCTATCGAAAAAATTTAGTAACTTTGATCTCCATTCATCCAAATTTGTGAACCCAAATTGTATATATTTTTTTAAGTATTGAAAGGACATATTGAAATATTGGAAAAAATATATTTTATTAATATAAAAATTTAACTTTCGGTTATTTTCGCTCTTATTGCGACATGCGTCTGCATCATTTTTTGACAATTGACTACATAATTTTTTGCCAAGTGGCCGCATAGCCTTGCACATGTCCCCATTAATTTAGCAATTAAAATTTAGGAAA
>MKEJ01036472.1:0-21850 GCA_001753735.1 Embelia ribes
AGTATATCAACTAAATTCACATAAGTTGTATTTTCTAGTACATTCATACCTTGACATGAATTTGCAACAAATTTCCATTCACCATTAGCATTTATCCACTCTTCATCATATTGAATAATAACTGATACGTTATCGTCAGTTGCACAAAAATGTTGGAAAGAATGCATAAAATGTGAAGAAAATTGAAAACAAAATTATAAAATGTGAAGAAAATTGAAGAACGTGCAGCACTTGAAAAACTTGTGAAAATTTTGAAGAACGTAATGAACTCGTGAAGAAATTGACGAACTTGAAGAACGTGAATAACTTAAGAAGAACTGTTCGTCAAAATTCTTCATTATTTCTTCAACATTTCTTCTCACCTCTTCAACTTTAATCTTGAATAACAGTTCACGATTAATAGTTTAACTTCATAAATCACAATGTATAACATAAAATATACATTTAATATAAATACAATCACATACTCATTGTTGAACTGGAGTGGAGAAATGCAGTTTCCACTATGGCATAAAGAGAAAGAGAGGGAGAACGCATAAGGAAATTTTCAAATAATTATCGTCTTCATCATCCTCTGTAAAGATAGAAAAAGAGATAGCACACAGATCCGAATGTAAAATATGGAAAAATTAAAAAAAAAAAGTAAAAGGCATTTCAAATTTTTCACAATAAAAAAATATTATTTTTATAAAAAATATTAAACTTGAGTTAATCATATAAATACACCTATTGGTGGAGTCATTTTAATCAAACTTCCCCCCATTGATAATAGAGATAGGTTTCTATTTGTCATTTCAAGAAACCTATCTAAAAGTAGAGCACATCACCAGTCCCATAATTATTTATTCAAATCTAAAAGTAGCACATCACCAGCCCCTATGTGGGGCATACAATAAGACCAATGCAGAGTTTGTCCCTCTCACATCATTTGTCTGCCGATTTGATCTCTGTCTTTCTTGCAGATGTGAAAAAGTGCCGGTCATTAAATTTGTACACTTGGGATTTATTTGTAATTAGTATTATTAGCTACCCTTGAGATTAAACTAATTACAGGTAAAACTCCATTTAAATTTCAATAAATCGTTAATATTTTAAAAATAAAGATAAAGTATACTTGGAAAATATTTTGTTAACTATCTTATGGAAATTTGAATAGAAATTTATGTTAACTGCATGTTTAGATAATCTTATTATTTACATAAAGTCTAGAGTTTTATGGATTAATATTATTTTTATATTCAAATCAATAAAAATATTCTATGAAAAAAAAATTAATTATTTATTTTTATTCTCTACGCCTATTTAATTATCTACACTCATTTATGATAAAATTTTAATTTTAGAACTTTGGGTATTGTTTTTGTACTTATTAGTAAAGAGGATAAGATTAAAAAATATTTCCAAGAGATACAAGTCTATATTTTCAAGGTAAAAGGTAAAATAGCCAAAATAATTCATAACTAAAACAAGAGTTAACAGATGTACTCTTAAACTATTGAAATATTAGGAATCTAACGATCGACCTTAAAAGATTTTGGTATCAGGGATGATCATCGATAATCACCAATCTTCATTTTCCAAGATTATGATTACCAAATATCAGGGACAGAGTTATCATAATTTAAAAAAATCACTAGCTATTTTATATTTTAGTATAAATTTTTTTATGTAATTTTAATTCCTTCTATAAATATTTTATAAGTCTTAATTATAACAACTATGTTATATCTTAAATTAATTTTATATTAAAATGGATAGTATTAAAAAAAAATTATATGATATTTAATTATTTTAAAAGTTGCTAGGGTATTTAACCCTAATTTTTGGCTCTATCCATTCCAAAGATATAACCATCTTTCTACGCTTGATGTATAAATTTAAATTTTTTTAATAAAAATAAGAAAATTTAAAAGAAAATACTTGGCAATTCCAAAACAATTTGAGACAAAAATTATTCAAGTTTCCAATACTGAGTTTTTCGTTCACTAGTGATTATGAGAAACACTTCTTTTTCTATGTTTTTATTTTTAGAAATTAGTTGAAAAATAAATTTGTCACATTCTTCAAATACTAATTTAATTTAACTTTTAGAATTTATTTGTGAATATTAAGATAACAGGCGCTTTTATAATAGAATTTAAAAGAACTTTTGAGAATGGATTTTGAAATCACCAAAATTACCAAACTCAGCAAGCACGTACTGCATGTTTCTAAGTTAAGAGTAATTACTATTATGGAAAAAATATTTATGCACCAACAATCATGTTTCTAAGTTGTACAGGTATATGTGGAGTTATATCCAGTACATTGATGATTGATGATATTTTTAGTAAAATATTAATGTGTAGAAATTTATCACATAAATATTTATAGAATTTTTGTGCTCTCATATTGCAGTAATAAATTTTGAAACACTATCTAATGAACAAAACACATGTATTAGTGCTTTTTTACTTTTAGATAGATTCAAATGCAACATATATAAGCATTAAATGTGAGAAGACAAATGGGAGACTAAGGAGTTAGAAATGGCAGAGAAAATACGGAAATGTCTCTATACGGTGAAAGAGCAGAAAGAAAATACGGAAATGACTTTTCCTTTTGTCTGTCCAATTTCCACCAGCTAAAATACTTTCCATTTCCATTTTTGGGATTGTTTAGTTGAGTTCAAGTTTTTTTTTTCTTTTTTAAATCTGATGGTTAAATTGGAACCCATTTGATCTTACAATTTTTAAGTCAGACTTATTTATTATTTTAGGCTAAAAACCTAGCTAAAAATTTTATACTTGATTTGTCATGCTTTTTTTTTATTCTTAGAAAAAATAGAAATTTTACTAAAAGCTCAAACTATACATCCACAATGTTATAATTAAGTTGTAGACAATGAGCTTTGTCCTTGTTGATCTTCAAAAATTACAACATTTTTACATAAACACGATATTGTGTGGGGAATTGATGGGAAAAGCTTGGCCCTAGCCCCTAACAGGTCCAAAAAGTAAGTACTGTATATAATTGAGGTTTCATTTTCTATATAATTCATCTACGTATAAAAAAAATATGATAATTTTGCTTTAAAATATAATAATTTACTTTATACAATATAGTAATGATATTAACTTTAATATTTTCAATTGAAATAAATATTACATTCAACATATTACAGTTTTTTTTATAAGAAATAATGTTATATAATATGTTAGTTTTGAAAAAAAGAATTCAATACAATATCGTTATTATATTATAGAAATAAAATTATTATATTTTGACACAAAATTAATATTTTTTTTAAAATGGGTTAATATTTCTTTGTTACAAAACTTGTACCAAATTGAAAATCATATATTGAAGGCTTGTTTAGTTACAGCTTAATAAGATCATGCTTCTCAACATTTTTAAGTTGTAGCTGCTTAGCTTATAAATTTATTTTATTTATTATTTTGGTCTAAATAAGTTGAGTGTATTAATTTTTTATTTAAAAATTTATTTATTTATTTAAAAATTATAAACAAATAAAACCTTGATAACGCAATGAGTAGGGGAGCGGAATCGTGCATTTATTGGCCAAAAAGCTACTAGAGTGGGGGGGTTTTGGACATCGTGAGTTATATAATACTAGTAGTTGAAAAGGAAAAAAACGTGAATGACACTCTTAAAAATGAAAATAATGCAAGAGTATGGTATTAATTTTTAATTACAAAAATAAAATTTATAATAAAAATTTGGATGACAATTTCATAATTTCATCAAAACATGAAAACTTCTGTAAAGAAAATTTTGGTAAATGAGCGGAAACAAATTTATTGTATTGAGAGCAAATTCAATTAAATATTCACTACCCTGCATATAACACACGCAATATATTCGTGAAAAGATTTTATACACAGAGAGAGAGAGACAAAACGCATCGATTTATGTGCAGTAATTCTATAAGAGATGCAATTTCAGTGATTAATTATTAATGGGAGTTGTCGGTTCACCTTCAGTTCCGGTTCCATTTAATTTCGGTTTTTGCTCCGGTTCCGTATTGGAAAGAATTGATATTCAGGTTTGGTTCCAACACAATTTCGAACCGGAACAAAAATCATTGTCGTAATATTATAATTTTGAGTTTAACTCGCAAAGCATGCATCCACAAAAATATCAAATTATTCAAGATAAAGATGCATGTTTTAAGTGTATAAAATAATTAAAATTATTTCTACACACATTATTCATTCAAAAATATAAAGTATATTACTTGTAACAAAAATAAATTATAATAAGAATATTAAATATATTATGCATCTTCTGAACCGAACCCAATCGAATCCAAATCCAACACTACTTGAGAAAAGGCATAACGTAGAAACCATAGGTACGCCAAACGATTTTCGCCTCTGGTTCCAAAATTCATTCACAGAAGGCTGGCTGCTTCAAATGCCAAATGGTCGAACATTGAAAGAATAACAAATCTATTGTTTCGATTAACACTTCCAATGGTTCCTTTCAAATGTCCTCTTGTTAGAAAAAATGTTTAGCTGTAGCATAATATTAAATATTTTAAAATCTAACTATTTTTGTAGTCACAATTTAATTATGAGTTTTTCTTTTTTTTTTTCCATCTTTCCTTAAATATCTTTAGCAAAACAGTCGGAAGATATGAAACCCAGCGAAAACATTTTCTCCGATGTAGATCTTACAATTGCCGAAGTGAAAAACAGAATCAGAAAACTTCACGAAAAATGAAAACGAAAAACGCATTCCCAAAGCATAAAAAAAATACAAATATAAATTAAAATCTTTTCGAATACAATTATATACATACAAAATAAATAATTTTTTAATTTAATACTTAGATTTGTAAATATAATAATACTTATATTTTTACATTAAAATTCAATACTTGATATCAGCAAGATGATTAATTAATTAAAATAACAAAAGTAAAACTACACTTGATCATAAACATGCTAAAAAATTAATTTTCATAATATAATTATTAATTTCAAATTATTATTATTTTCTAAAAAGATAATAACCAATAAATTCCAATTAAATTTTTTTTATCATTTTTCCAATCGTTTCCTATCCAACCTTTTCCTTTGATTTTATAAACTCATCTCCAATCATTTCCGAATTATTTTCCATACACTTCTCCATAAGAATCATCATCTTTTCTTACCTGAACTGAAAAAACATTTCCGAAAAAATATAATTCTCACTCAAAACCCACGTTTCAAATAACTATGCAACATCTCCTTGGTTAAACAAAATAATTTCCAACATGTATCGCTATAAAAGTGATAATTAGGTTAAAATAACAATGCTTACAAACGTACAATTACAATGTTTCATATCTCGCATAGACAGTTTTATTTATAATTTTTCATCAAAAATAATTTCAATAATAATTAGTGATATTATGAAATAGGCACAAAAAATTGCAGAACAAGAAAATGAGCCAAAAAAAGCAAACCACGACATCGATAACAAAGGCATGAATGATATACTTGGAAACATACAATCATAATACTCATACCTATAGTTACGATTAACTTAGCCCTAAATCCCATGTTTCCAATTCACCCCAAGATTTGTTTTCAAATCATGAAGGGGGATAATGAAAACACTGGAAACAATACACAACATGCACACACTAGTACAATTCCACGTCCTAATCCTAGAACTACAACTAGGGTTTATTCGAGGCAATTAACCTAACACCATATCCGATGTACATCTTATAAGGTTCTCTCCCATCAGTAGGATCCCAAATGCCTGCCGATCGTGGTTGGGAGCGAGAAGCTGGCGATACCGTCTCGTGGAGGCGATAGGATCACCGGCAAATAGTCTGCAGTAGAGCACCGGAAAAGCGTGGAGCAAAAACGCTTTAGCAAACTATCTTTACCCTGTGGATTTTCAAAATGCAAAAAGTTCATATACACAAATTTAAAAGCCCGTCATAATACCTAAAATATGATGTGCTATAGTTTTTATATTGCGACATAATTCTCAATAATAGAATTTGATGCATTTAGGCACTCTAATAATATATGGCAAATCCTACCCATGTGAGTTGCATAAATAAATACTCGATCTTTATATTTACAACTCATCAATTAAACAAAGAAGTTTTTTGCAAGGAAGTTGCGACCAAAGAATGTGGGTGGGAGGAAAAGAACAAGAAAACGTGAAAAAGTCGTTTACTTTGGAAATATCTAATTATATCCAACAATAAAAAGAATTAACAAATTAGGATAAACCAAATAGGAAATCAGACCTATTTTTTAGGAACGAAGAGAGAAATATTATTTAACTGTACAATATGCATTATTATTTACTGAGGACATTTCATAGATAGAATTAAAATAACTGAAACTTGTACCGTAAAATAGAGATAGAGACGAATTTGGTGTTGCACAAAAAACTGGTAATCAGCTAATGCCCTATAGAATGTTAACCTAAAGATGAATGTCATAATGCATCTTGAGATTTGGCAACACCTCAATTCAACAAATTGAGCATAATTAAATGTCCAAATTTCAAAACTAGGATACCAGATGTAAACTGCTTGAAATAATTTCCAATATCGCAAAAAAATATAGGAAAGAGGAGGGTATACCTGAATCCTTGCCCAAGTAACATGGCAAATTTTCTTGGACTCAAAGCAAAAGCCATGGTTGTTTTCAACAACGCCCCACTTGTACTCGTCCAACGTCTCCTTGATCCATTGAGCAGCAGCAGTACTTGTGAAGTTGACGAATGCATATCCCAAATTGTATCCGCTCCTAAAAAGTAAGGCAAAACAAATCACCACTACAAACTAAGGACATGGAGATGGTCCAGGACAATGATAGAAGAATGATGACAAAGGCAAAGTAAATCATGTACAAAACTGTATAAACGATCATATGGTTACGTATCTAAGTGGGAAATAGAATTAGCGAACTGGAATTGTACAGTTTACGATACATTATTGTAGGCATTGTTCACGAGTGAAAAAGAGTTAAGTTACCTAAAATCGATGGGCAAGTACAAAAAATCGTACTCGCAGTGAAATGTGCGAAGATATTGGGAGTTGTGGTTGTAGCAAAGCTTGTCCAGAAATTCCAACATCATCTGCCTACTGCTCATCATCACCATCATCCAAAAAATTAGAAGCCCAATTCAAAGTAGGAAACAAAACCAAATCTTAAAATGGAATGACTAGCAAATGCTCCAAATGCACAAGAACATTCACACATTAATTCAAGGATAAAAATTTAGTCAGTATTTATCTAAACTCCACTACATGAAATAGATTTATAATTATCACCGAAAAAAGCATAAAGCAATTTAAAACAATAAAAACATAAAAACTGGTCAGAAAAACAAAATTTAAGCAATTTAAAATAAAGACATCAAAACTAAGGAATTATAACCTGCAATTGCTTGGATATGTACCATATTAAACAAAATATTTAAATATTATATTAATTCTCAAGAGTATAAATTAGTACTACGAGGCCACACATGTCCATGCTTAAAATTCCGATAAATAAAAAAATGAAATTTTTATTTTTATTAATAAAATTAATCAAAATAATTTTAATTTTTTCTATTATTATATATTAACATGCAATATTTTGTTAAACAATACTCCCTCCTTTCCTTTTTAATTATCACTCCATTTTAGAGAATAGTAACGAGATAATCATTAATTGTCTCAATTGTAGATGAAAAAAACAATATTATAAAACCCTTCATTAAATACTCAAAGCTTATCACTACAACTCATTACCATTGGTAGAATTAGAAAAAAATAATTAATATTTTATTAACTTGCATAATGAAAACTTAAAAAAAAAATGCAAAAAATACCAAAGTGACAACAAAAAAGAAATGGAGGGAGTAAGTTTATAAATCAATTGCTAATAACTTGTCCCTTTGCAAGTCACTAAAATATTTATACACAACCATTAATTTCCGATTCATAGCAAGTCATTCAATAATTTTTCGTCTTTACAATGACCATCCTAAATTTGGCTGGCAACAGAAAGTGACACAAATCTCATTTGCGCACTAATATATACAACGGAAAAATAAACAGCAGAAATTATCCACCCATTATGTACCAATATTGAAATACACTGAACATTTACAATGATATATTTATATACAATGGAAAAATAAACAGCAGAAATTATCCAGCCATTATGTACTAATATTGAAATACACTGAACATTTACAATGATACACTTATATAATAAACATTTCCTTTTAAGAGGTTTTCAAGTTAATTTTCAAGTACTCTTTAAGAAAATTCACAGCACACTTCTCTAGTTTTAGTTTATTTTTTCAAAAATGAAATGGTAGGTACAAGAAATGTGCCACAGGAGTAATTCTATTTTCATAAATTTCTCGAGACCTGACGATAAATTTCTAATTCGAAATATATATACTCATAATTTTTCAGTAAAAAAAGAAAATTACTACTCTACTAAAACTATAAAACCCTAGTTATCATTAGGTCAAATAGAATTTTACTTTCCAATGTCATATTTGATTATTCTGGTAATTTTAATGAAACTTTCAAGAAAAATCAGAGAGAGCAATTTCTACAACATAAATTTGTAGTAACAGAAGTAGATTTGAAAATTGAGAGGGGGAGCCGATAATGAAAACCCGCTCACTCTCTCTCTACACTAGACAACACATATACATATAGATAGAAGTAGAGAGATAGAGATAGAGAGAGACAAAGGAGAGGGTAAACTGACCTAAACTGATTTGGAATGTTTTTTAACATCACCGTCTCCCCCACTCCCTGGACACGTGTCTCGCCGGAGTTCCCACCTTTCACAACCCACCGGCGGCGGCGACCACCCTTCAATCCGTTCCGCAGCAGCCTACGTGGTGTAAACGCGGGATGAGCAGGTGGCTGAAGGAGCTCCGGTGGGTGGATGAAGTAGCAGAAGTTGAAGGTTGGGATGAAAGTGTATTGGTAGTAGTAGTGAGGAGTGCAGTCCACGACGGCCGCCGGTGGTGGGTAAGGAGGCCACGGCGGAGCGTTTGGGTTCAACCGAGTCGGAATATCATAGGCCATTGGAAACTAATAATAATAATATTAATAATAATCTTTTCCGTGTAAACTATATGCATACATAAATACTTGTGGGTACTGTACATAGTCACGATGCTTTTACTTAGTGTCAATCAATATTGGGCCCCTTTGTTGCATTTTTAAAATACTGATATATATTTTTCTTTTTGACGTGGAAAAATATATTTTTAGGTAATTTTTATGCATGTTATATGTTTATTTGGTACATATATATTTTAAAATAAATATACTTTTTATTATCAAAAATTATGAAAATTAATTAGTAAAAGAGTAAAGTATAAGAAAAATATATTTTTTTGGTAAAAATAACAAAATTTTTATTTCTGCAGAAACATATTTTTGATACTTTTAAGTAAAAAATATTTTATTATATTTTAAATTTTTTTTGGAAATTTCAGTATTTTAATTTTAGATAGGGCAAATAAACAATATTTTTACTTTCTAGTAATACGTACATAAATAATTTACTTTTGCAGTGAACCAAGCACACCCATTATGGAGTATGATTATAAAAATTAGTTTTCAAATTATTATAAATTAAAAAAACTAAAACTTTAATAATATACAAAACATTTTGTGGAATGTATATTTTTAATTTTTTTTTTAATTTTTTTTTATTTTTTGAATATAAAAATAAATCACTATTATCATATATTATAATTTTTATGAAATATTTATTTAGTTGGATTCATCAAGATAGAAAAATTAAGTAACAAATACAAAATTGAGAATATAAAATTTAAGTACATTTGTTATTTAAATATCTTTCATTTTTACATCTCAACTAAAGTTTGAAAAATTAAAAATCTAGAATAATAAGTTTTTTGAATTATTTTTCTACAAAAACTAAGTTTTTAAAAGTTGAATATAACAAACAAATCAGTTTTCATCTTTACAAAATAGGCAATTAATTAGTAATCAGTTAACAGTTTAAAGTTTTTTTTATAAAATATAGTTTAATTTATCTTAAAATCTTGAAAGACAAATGTTGCTCCATTCATCCCTATTTGACAGTCATTTTTTTATTTTGTTCGTTCCTAATTACTATATCCATTTTGAGTGCTTAAAATTATAATTATTATTATTAGGATGAAAAAGTATTTTATATTAATAAAAGAAATTGTTTCTTAAATCAAAAACTGAAAATTAAAAATTATGTGGACGGTGGCATGGCTAAGATTGAGGATTGCCCCATCAATACAAAAATTTTATTTCTTGCAATATATAAAAATTATTGTATTCTTAGAATAAATTATTATATTTTAAGAATAATTTATTATAATTTTTTATATTAAAATTAATTATAATAAATTATTTTCTATTTATAATAATTATTTTTAAATTATAATAATTTTATAAAAAAAAATAGTGTACGGTATAAGAAAAATTTTTCATACATTTAGAGCAAATCCAAAATTGTGATCTTTTGGTAATGATGAGCATGGGGAAATGAATAAACTCATTTAATGCCCGCCACTTTCCATCCTCGAAGAAAGAAAAACAACATCAAATCGGCAAGCAATGATGCGATGGGTACAAACTCTGCAGTAGGGGGCTTGCATAGGGGGCTGCTGATGTGCTACTTTTAGATTTTACTTGGAGGGTCTTCCAAGGCAGATAATCATGGGACAAGGAAAGTGGGAAAGTGGATATCAAAATAAAAAAAATAAATTAATGGAAATAGGGAATTACTTTTGTACTATTTATATAGAATTTAAAAATAAAAATTTTGAAAATATTTTTATATTTATATATAAGTTAAATTTTATTTTTATAGCCATAAAATGTACCTCAAAGTGATATCATTTTTGATAGTGTTAAAAATTTTAACCCTAAATTTATATTTTATACCATATTAAAATAATAATAATAATAATTGATGTGCAATTATGTATACGACCTACTATGTTTTGAAAATATGAACGATCATTAAACTAATATCCTGCAATTTGGCATATTACACAAGGCTAGTACAATAAAGCATTACGATCTATTGAGTACATGAATACAATATTCAAGTATTGGTCAAAAACTTCACAGTTGCGCATGCTATTAACTTAGCTAATAAAATATTCATTAAATTTCCAAATTTCCTTTTTTTTTTTTGGCAGAAAGTGAAACTACTCATACGCGAGAGGAAAATTTCAATTTGAGACCTAGCAACTCATTTTTTTTTTCTATTAACCTTCTTTTTTTTACTTGAACACAAACTGAAAAGGAATTAAATTCTTAGCAATCCGTTTGAGACGGATACCAAGAATTCTTAGCAATCCGTTTGAAAAAGAATTCCCAGGCAACAGTATCAAAAACTTATTCGCTTCCTTAAATTGCACGGAAGGATACCTAGCAAATATACTAGGGATAATCATAGTTTTACCGTTAAGATACCGGATTTATCGTACCAATGAACTCCTACTAATCTAGGAAAAAATAAGATTCAATCCTTTTAAATAGCTTCAATTCAAGTAATTATTTACAGTATTATCACTACTTCTAAAACAGGGTTTTCATAGAATTCGGAAAATCTAAATTCTAAGCTAAATAAGAAAGATAAAATTAATAAATAAATGCGACATGCCCCTTGGTATTATCCATTATAGTATCAAACATTAAATTATATGTATTAAATGCCGTATATAATCCCATATAATGAACTCACTCCGTAAATTATTTATTAACTTACTAGTGCGTTAAATCTGGTTTAATTCAATTTAGAGTATTATCGAGCCATAGTTAGATACAGTAATTACATCTAAGCGATTCCTAAGCCGACTAAACAGATTAAATAATCCTATAATTAATAAAATAGATAGCTTTCAACTTCATCTCCATAAAAACTTAGTTTTCTAACTAACTCAATAGGATTGTCAATACGAGATAGCCATTAGGCCCAATATAGCTTTGAAAAATATAAATTTTATTCCAACATGACAATTTTATGAAAAATCTAATGTGAACTCTCTACTAATTTACTCCGATTTATTTTATAAAACTTGTTCGTCAAATAGAGATTATTTCAATTTAGTAATTCAATATATAAATTTAATACCTCCATCAAACACCTCCATCATACCAGGGGCAAGTATAAAATTTAGCTACTCATGATTAAATCAATGAAAACACTAACTCTAATTGAAAGTAAGGCGAAAAAAATATGATTAATTATAAAAACTTGCAATAACAATAATAAAGAATAATTACAAAGATGAACAAGCAATTAAAACAATACTTTAATTTTAAACAGGCAAGAAACAATTAAAAGAACAAAAAAAATAAGTTTATTAATCAATAAAAAAAAAGTAGAACAATCTCACATCGTTGTAAAAGAAGAAAATAACAATTCACAAAGTTGTCACGACCTCCTCAATTTCCCTCTTCAAAATCTCCAAAGGTGGATAGAAAGAAAAAGAAAGGAAAAAAAAACTAAACTAATGAATTGTGTTGAGAGTGAAAATTTCGAGGTTAGGGTTATAAGCCTCCACAAAAGATTATGATTAAATCTGAACCATTAAATCTATTACACATCATATTTTTGGAATAAAATAATATATATAAAGTGGACCCAAAGCTAATATGTGAAAAACTCAAATTTTCGGAATTTAATATTTTGGTTTGGACCAAATAGTGATTCGTCCTAACGAACTGGTTCACACCCTTTCACAAAAAAAATTCACAACTTGCACTAGAAAATTTGGAATTGAGTATCGTTTGAACCGTTAGAAAAATAATTGAATGAGTTTTCTAACCATACCTAATTTGATAGGAAAACGTATTCCAAAATTTCCCAGTAATTCATTGAACCTCAGGTTTTTGGCATACGATACACTTTCAACGAATGGGTGATCAAATTGCTCGCGCAAGACTTCTCAAAACTCATTATTTTAACGTCTAATGCTCCAAATCATCATCCAAACATAAGCATTTTCCTCATAACTTCTAAAGCATCCCAATTGGAATTTAAATCATCTTATTTTATGCCACAATCCTGCAAATAATATGCAAATACATAATACCGAAATATAATAAGTTTGATATGCTAAATGCAAGATAAATGACCTAAAGTATATGAAATAACCACTTGTTATACACACTTTCGGAGCCCAATCATTAGTAATACCCCAATCTTCCTTAATTCATAAACTGATAGCGGTAGGAAAGTTTCTGATGGATGGATTGGATTTACTAGAAAAATTAATCGTATACCTCACCCAAAAGGTGGAGAAAAAAAAAGCAATTTGTAAGATTTATAGTATTGAGTTGAATGGTAGTAAATGGGATGACACTTCTCACTTACTTAAGTATTACCACACACACTTATTAACACAATCTAAAACTCAATCAGATGGACAAACTATCTTAAACATAAACTCTAGTACCGGTAAGCTTTGTGCTTTTTATTATGGTGTTGCCGTTGCACACCAGCAAATAGTGAGATATATGCAAATAGCTTATCAACCTATTGGATGTGTCGAAAGTTCTCATTTTGTAGACATGATTAGAAAAAGCTTCCAACATCGTTATGAACTCATATCTAGAAGTACTGTTAAACAAGATATTAGAGCAGATTATGCTAAAGGCAGGACTGGTTTATAGTTCATAGGTTCCATCTACAACAATCGCACTAGAACAATCTCAATGTGCATCATCATCTTCTAATCCGATTGAAGATGTTTGGCAATTTTTAGAAAATAAGCGAAGGCCGACTTATTGCGGTCAAGAAAATGAGTTGGACATCTACCTTGAGACCACATCGGAACAAATGGATAGCAAATGACGACTTATTTCTTTTTCTTCAAAGGTGCTAGAACACCTTGGGAGGTTGAAGGTGCGGATGGTCCAATTTGTTCTTTTAGATCCCTAGCGAGTTCGGTGACTTGAACAGCATTTCAAAACCAAATATTGCTTCTTATTTTGATATCCATTTGGTTGAGCGTGGACTCCCTAACAGGATTTCTATAATGTCCTAAAAATTCCTTATGATTTTTTTGTTTTTAATAAATGATAGTATTATACGAGTTCTAGTATAATTGTTTATTTCATTCATGGTATAGTTGTAGTAGGAGATTCGTTGTCGTGGTTTGTCGATTGGTGTTATAAGTTGTATGTTGTGCATATATATTTGTTACATAACATATATGTATTATAGTTACATTATACAATTTACATGGAAACTTACTAAAAATACTACTATATATATAATAATTTTGGATGCTTTTTTTTTGTAAGTTGACTTTGGTCAACTATATCATACTAAGTTTAATACTTAGCAACATTTTATATTCCTTTTATTCCTTCTATTGGCTGGCCCTTTTAGGCCTTTTGTTGTCTTCTTTTCTTATTTACTTATGTACATAAGTGTTAGAAAAAGAAAAGGGAGAAAAAGTGGGTTCGAGTGGCGATTTCATCTAGCTAGAGTATTCGGGTGGTGAAATAAAGTAGATATTCAGATTTCTTATTGTGAGACCTCTCCTTGGAAATAAGTCTCGCCTTCTCGTTCTCTCGTTTGAATTTTCTCATTTTGTGTGCCTTCGTATTCGTGAAAACAAACTAGTTTTTCTTATTCCTTATCTCAAGTACATCATTTATTTGTATAGACACATGTTGATCCGAGGTGTATAGCTAGATCAAACCGAGGGGTCAAAAAGATTTAATTTGAGAGTTTCATGCTTGAAGTCATGGGGTGACTTCTAAGTGACTTGTAGGTACGAGTAGTCTCCAAAATAATAATATATGTATGAGTTTGTGTGAGTACCTTACGTGTAATTTACTTGTTGATAAATATGGTTGCTTATATGTTACTTATGTTTTTTCGTTTAATGTTTTGTAAATTAAAGGCATGAACATGATTTATATTATTGTATATATCATAGAATCATATGGCGTTTGGGCATATTTAAAAGGAAATTGAAAAGCGATGATTTAAAATGCGATGTGTTGTGAAGTTGAAAATGAGTTTTTGAAAGCAATGTGGAAAAGAGGTGTGTGCATGTTTGTGTGTGGAAAGTAAAATAAGAAGATACCTTTTTGTGAAGTGTGTATTATTGGTGAAAAGAAAGCGTTGTCGATTAAAAGTGGAATTTTTCAGAATAAAACGTGTTGAGTTGCATACATTAGGGTTTATTCATTTTGATTCTTTTTGGGACAAGTGTTGACTAATTAGTATGTGGAAAAATAAACTTTAAAGAGAAAACTCGACACCTTACCGTAAAAGTCAAAAAATCAAGGTAGGGAACCACCATTAATCGCAACTCTGATGGGAGGCGGATCAATGAAGACTTTGATTGCGTCTCTACTGGGAGGCGGATCATAGCATTATTTTGTGAAACGAAAAGAGATACTAGTCCTACATTTTGCTTTTTATTGTGGTTGGGGTGTGTGGTGAGTATTGTTGTGTCGGTGTGTGTGTGTTGGCTATCATTGCATCACATTCATACCTAAATATATGCATTCAGGATTACACTTGAGATACCAAATAGCATCACATGTATCATGTCATTTAGAAGGCTAACTCAAGCCTTTTCTTCAATATATTGCCTTGAAAATGTGTTGCAGGTGTGGAACCTAGCGAGGGCCGTCCTTGAACTGGACGCGCATTGTGTAGATATGTGCTCGAAGACTTATTTTGATGTAGTCCTTTTGTAGCCTCTTTCATATTATTGTATATTTCTCGAGGCTTAAAGATGTAACAGTGTTGACGTACTTTTTTGCATATCAAAACTTGTTGTAGCTTTAGTAGTGTTTTGTATCGAGTAAGAACGAGATGTAATAAATAATTTAAATTGTATATATATACATATATTGGTAAACAAGTAGCTTTTGTGTAATGTAAACATGGTGTTTACGTTTATTGTTGTTGATGTTGATTCATATATCTTTTATATCTTAACAGGCTATAAGAATATTTTTTTTTTGTGCTCTATGATATTTGATATGCTGTACAATGTGTTGTGCGAATGTGGCATTTAGCGTATTTTTTTCTAGTTTTTTCATTTCATTCAAAATTATATATCTTTTTTTTCCTTTTCTTTAAAAATGGAAAACACTCACCCTCCGAATCTTCAGGATTGAGGGCATGACAGGTTCATATCATAGCTAACTGGGTTATGTAGTATGTGATGTGAGCGTAGGTGTGGTGTGTATTTACTTGTGTGGTAGTGGCATGTGTGTAGAAATGTTGCATGAGAAATGTGTTGTAGTTGTGTTAATTATTTTTATATGTGTAGGCATGGCGTAAGTAAGACATTTGTGATTTTAACTTATATTTTACTTTGTTGTTATTATTTGTGATGTGAAGATTATGAAAAGCTTTTTTCATCTTGATGGTTCGAAGTGGCTCATGAAGTCGAGATATGAGTGGTTGAGAACATTCCCGACCTAAAGGATGTGGGTGAGGTGAGCATAGAGGAGAACGAGGAGGAGGTTCCCGATTCTTATCATCATGATCTGCCACCATCTCAACTGAAAGCAGAGGTGACTTTTATTCTGCAACAAGACGGTGGTACCACTGTTGGGCGATTTTTGGTGGAGCCCTCTAATATGTTTCGTTAGATGGAGGACATATTCAAGAATTTGGCACAACGTACTCAGATGGAGAGTGGGCCGAGTACTGAGACGAGATTTTTGACGGCTCATTTGACTTTCAGGAATATAGATCCTCCCGCTTCAAGGGCAACGAGGAACCAATTATGGCGGAACATTGGCTCACAGGGATTGAGCAAAATTTCCATATAAATCACATTATGAACGATGATTTAAGGATGGTGACCATGCCATTTTATCTTTGCAGGGAAGCAGAAAAGTAGAGGAAAGGGCATTCGGAAGTGTACGGGCAACGCAGTATGACTTGGGCAGCTTTTCGGGGCTCTTCCCTTAAAGAGTTCTGTCATGATACTCTTTGGAAGAGAAATAGGATGGAATTCACGAATTTGGTTCAAAAGGGTTCTATGGTGCAACAATATCAATGGGCATTTATAAGACTTTCTCGCTATGCACCAAAGCTCGTCTCTATGGAGGAGCGACGAGTACATAGGCTTGAGAACAGTTTACGCGAAGCTATCAAGTCTATAGTTGTTTCGGAGCCTTACAATTCTTATGAGAATTGTGTCAGCGCAGCGATGAAAGTTGAGAAGAGCTTACTCGAAAGGCAACAGATTCATGATACTCGTCCTGCTAGGCCTTTCGGGCCAGTCTTCTAGCTAGAGGCTCATTTTTTATGTTGGGTTTGGTTGGGGCAGTTGCGGTGGAGGCGGTGGTGGTGTGAGCGTTAGCAGTAAAGGCAGTGCGAGTGTTGGGTGGAGGTGGGGGTAGGAAGAGATCCCACAATTTTACTCCTTGTTGTGGTGGGCAACCGTAACCTACCCATTCATCTTTTTCTAGCCCAATTATTCAGAGTTTGGGGTCATAGACAGGCTTCATGTCCAATGATGGCGTGTAGGAAGTGTGATGGTATAGGGCATTTGCAGTCATCTTGCCCTTCGTTGACGTGTAGGAGGTACAATGTTAGGGGATACATGGAGTGGAAGTGTCCTGATGGTTTTGTTATTCCTACCAGTTCACTTGGATCTGCTCCATTTTTTTCTCCTACTATGGCTCAGAAGATGCCATACATTCTTCCTCATCTTCCTCCCTCTTCTTCTACTCAGGGTGTGGGAGCTTCTCATGGTGGAAATGGTGGTGCTCGCGGAGGATATCAACAAGGCCATACATCTCAGGCTCGTGCTTATGCTATGTCGCAGAGTCCAAATACGACCGAGTCATCAATAGTACGAGGTATACTACCCTTTCTTTCTACTTGGGTACACATGTTGTTTGATGCAGACACTTCATATTCATTCATTTCTGAACGTTTCACACATATATTGCAATTTCTTATTGAAGTGTTAAGTAATCCTATATATGTTAACACTCATGGGGAGAACATATATCGTATTGGTAGTATTTGTCAGAAGTGTGATTTGGTTATTGCTAACCATCTTTTCGAATATGATTTTGTTATGTTTGGTATTCTTGGTTTTGATCTCATTATCGGCATCGATTGGCTGTCTCATTTTCATGTTGTTAATGATTATGAGCGTAGATGGGTTTTGATGAAAATTGCGTCGAGTATTAATGTGTGTTATCAGGGCGAGCGCTTACCTTATCTTCAGTATACGCGTAAGACTCAGGCTAGTTTAGCATGTATGCTAGTTGGTCTATCTATTTCGGATGAGGTGTTGTCAGAATTGAATTCATTTCCTGTGGTTTATGATTTTTTAGATATTTTCCCTAATGATTTGAGTAGTCTTCTTCTCGAAAGGGAAATCGATTTCTCAATTGATGTGATGTCGGGAACTAATCCTATCTTTATCACTCCGTATCAATTGGCTCCAGTTGAATTGGAGGAGTTGCATGTTCAAATTGATTATTTGACGCCGAAAGATTTCATTCAGCAGAGTACGTCATCTGAGGGTGCTCTAACTTTATTCATGCCAAAGAAATATGACACTATGTATATATGTATAGATTATCGTAAATTGAATCGTGTTACCATAAAAAATAAATATCATTTGCCTTTGATTGATGACTTATTTGATCAATTGTGGGGTTCCAAAATTTTCACGAAAATTAATTTGCGTTCTGGTTATCATCAGTTGCATGTTCGAAGGATAATATACCAAAGATGGCTAATGTGTATGATGTGTTCATAGATCTTATGAACCGTGTATTTCAGCCATATCTCGATCTTTTTGTTATATTCATTGATGACATTCTTGCCTATTCGCCTACCGAAGATGCACATCGAGAACATTTAAATGTTGTTCTTGCGACACTTCAGGAACATAAGCTTTGTGATAAGTTCTCGAAATGTGATTTCTGATTTTGTGAAGTTTGTTTTCTCAGCCATGTGGTGTCAGACAGTGGCATGGCAGTTAACCCTTCTAAAGTTGAACCCGTTATCAAATGGAAACGACTAAAATCCGTATTTGAAATATGTAGTTCTTAGGTCTTACAGGATACTATCGTCAATTTGTTCAATATTTTACACATTTGGCGGCCCTTATGACTAAGCTGACTCGTAATAGAATACTCAGTGTGAGGAGGCTTTCTTTACTCTCAAAACTTTGTTGGCTTCAGCTCCAATTCTAATTATTCCGGAGCGAACTATTGGCTATACTGTATATTGTGACGCGTTGAAGGAAGGCTTGGATGTGTGTTGATGCAACTAGGTAAAGTAGTAGCGTATGCGTCTCGACAATTGAAAATTCTTGAGAAGAACTATCCAATGCATGACCTCTAGCTTGGTGATGTTGTGCTTGCTTTGAAGTGTAGGTGCCATTATTTGTATGGCAAGAAGATTTAAGTCTTCTCTGATCACAAATCATTAAAATATATATTTACGTAGCGTGATTTCAATATGCATTAGCGAGTATTGATAGAATACTTGGGTTGGTATAATTTTGATATCGAGTATCATCCTTAGAAGGTGAACGTGGTTGCGGATGCATTGAGTTGTAAGACTTGGTGTTATCTCGCTTATCTTTCTATGGACGAGTAGGAGATGATGTGCATATTGAACGAGTTTGGCATGGAGTGTGTGGAGGTGGTAATAAAAGTAACGTTATTTACTATTGAAGTCCGTCTTACTTGGATTTCTCTTGTGATGGAGGCTTAACATGTTAACGATGAGTTTGATGCGTATTGTATGCATGTGCTAAGTCATCATGGTTTGGATCGCTGGACTATTTCTGACGACAACGGATTGCATTTCCAAAGTCAATTGTTCGTGCTTATTTTTATTCGCAATGAGGTTCTTCGTGAGTTTCATCATTCTCGGTTGGCAGTTTATTCGGGCGGAAAAAGATGTTTCAAAACGTAATGCATCAGTTCTAATGATCCGGGATGAAGAAGAATGTGGCGAAGTTTGTGTCTCGTTGCCTTACTAGTCAACAAGTTAAGGTCGAGCATAAACACCCCGGTGGTTTGTTGTAGTCGTTGCCCATTCTTGAGTGAAAGTGGGAATAGATAGCGATGGATTTTGCTGTGGAGTTGTCGAGATCGAAGCGGAGTTGCGATTCTATTTGGGTGATTGTGAATCATCTGACAAATTCTGCTCATTTCCTTCTGATACGTACGACCGACTCAGTTGAAAAACTTTGTCAGAAGTATATCAATGAGATCATTCGCTTGTACGAGACTTATGTATCTATTGTTTCTAATTGTGATCCTTG
Source organism: Embelia ribes (assembly GCA_001753735.1). Classification (NCBI taxonomy): domain Eukaryota; kingdom Viridiplantae; phylum Streptophyta; class Magnoliopsida; order Ericales; family Primulaceae; genus Embelia; species Embelia ribes. Next base: position 20,290 of record MKEJ01036472.1, read on the forward strand.
TTTTGTGTCTTGTTTTTGGTCGAGTCTCCAAGCTGTATTGTGGACTACTCTTGCGATGAGTATAGCCTTTCATCATCAAATGGATGGTCAATCTGAGTAGACGATTTAGACTTTGGAGAATATATTGCGGGAATGTGTCTTAGACTTTGGCGGTGGTTAGGAAGAGCATGTGAGTTTGATAGAATATGCGTACAATAATAGCTACCATTCGAGCATTGAGATGTTCCATTTGAGGCACTTTATGGGCATCCGTATCATTCTCCAGTATGTTGGGCAGAGATTGGTAATAGTGCTCTGCTTGGACCAGAGTTGGTACAAGAAATGATCCAGAATATTCAATTGATTAGACAACGATTGGAAATAGCACAGAGTCATGTCAAAAGTTATGCGGATGTGAGAAGACGTCAATTGTCATTCGAAGTGAGTGATCATGTGTTTCTCAAAGTGTCTCCGAAGAAGGGGATAATGAGATTTGACAAAAAAAAAAAAAATCATCGCCAAGATACATTGATCCATTTATGATACTTAAAGTGGTGGAAGAAGTGGCATATAGGCTTGCGTTGCCACCCAGTTGTCGAGTATACATCCTGTGTTTCACGTCTCAATGCTGAGGAAGTAAATTCGAGATCCGTTACATGTGATTACCTTTGATGACTTCTATGTCGAAGAAGATGTTTCGTATGAGGTAAAGCCGATTCGAATATTGGACGTGGACGAGAAAGTGTTGAGATGGAAGACGGTTCGTCATGTCAAAGTATTGTGGAAGAGCGACTTCAGTGAAGAGATGATGTGGGAGCGTGAAACGGATATGCGTGTGAAGTATCCGGAGCTGTTTGCTGACTCTGGTATGTGTTTTATTTTTGTGTACTTTATGCGAATTTCGGGGACGAAAAATCTTAACGTGGGGAGGATGTAAAGTCCTGAAATTTCCATATGATATTTTTTTAATAAATGATAGTGTTATATTAGTTTTAGTATTATTGTTTATTTCCATTTGTTGCGTTCCGGATCCCCGGAAGAGACCTGGAGAGGCGAGTGTTTTCCCTTTTTAAGTAAAATGAAAGGAAAAATATTTATAGTTTTGAAAAAAAAAAAAGAAAAGAAAATGGGAATAACACACTAACGCCAATCTCATAATCATTCTCTTTCTACAGCAATCGATAACATCAGAGTCGCGCAAAAAATAAATCTATGCTATAGCCTGCATATGGCATGTATATCAATCCAGAATATTTAGCCCGCGTACGGCTTTTATAAACAATAATAAAGTAAACTTCATGTTTACGAAAACAACCAGTGTGATATGCTCATACATGTCATATTATACAACGTTCTAACCTAAATACAAAAGTGTCATGAAAGGCTACAATAAGGTATAATATGTCTAAAATATATCAAAGCCTAAAAAATGAATACGACATGCGAATGAGGCTATCTAAAATATACATCAAAAGAAAATCTACATCAACGGAAATGTACCACAACAAAAATATATACAACTTTGCACGTCCGCTCATGGACGGCTATCTTCTGCATCCTAGCCATTTGATTTGTAGCTACT
>MKEJ01036475.1:0-16457 GCA_001753735.1 Embelia ribes
GTATGTATATATATATATATAAACACACACATATCTATTTATGCACACATATATATTTTGTTGAATCCCCGCCGCATGTGCATTTGGAAATTTTTAAAAGTCCCCGCATCCGCACCCGTACCCGCATCTGCATCCGCATCCGCATCCGTATCCATTCTTCTTAGATACCACCAAATTTTCACACTTGTTAATGAAAACCTACACCCCTAAATAAAATAAGAATTTATGAGGTTAAGCTATTCCACAAAAAAAATTAAAAATATATAAAAAAATGAAAATAAAAGAAAATGGCATCTTGCATTACTTAAGAAAGCCCCTTGATTGGCGTAGCGCCTAAACCGATAAGGGGTCTTGGCGCTTTAAGGGCGCTGATTGCTTTCCGCAACACTGATAGAATTGGGAGTAACATGTTGGAATAGTTGCTTAGGATAGTCTTGTTATTCTTTATGATCTAACTTCGACTATGTGGATTTTGTACACATAGATGCTGATTAGTGTTTTAATTTCTAAGTACATTTGTTGATTAGGTCTGGCTCTTAGGGTATTAGTTGGTGAAAATGAACTAAATTGGGGGAGGGTATTTTTTGTCATCTCCGTGATTTAGTTACTGGATTAGAAGAGATTGCTTAATAGTTGATTAGGTTTAATTTTTGTTACTCTTTATCAGGAAAATTTGTCTAATATTTGGATGCTAAGTGTTGTTGAAAGTGCATTTTTAGCGTGTTGAAAAGACTATTTTTTTTATTATTTTTTGAATTTGTTAAATGTTTATGAATTTCATATTTTATAGTGCCCAATTATGTTTGCTTAACCACAAACCTCGGGTTAAGTGCAGTGATGATTGAGTGCCAGTGTATTTGATAGATTTTATGAACTGCTGTGACATTTGCCTATCTTATCTACAACTAGTGTATAAGATCATAACAGAAAATGATTAGGATTTTATTATCCATGAGATGTCCGAGAGAAGTATCAATAGGAATAGAAGTTGAGGAGTCCTTTTTTGGTAATGGAGATGATGACTCTTGATTTAATGGAAGTAAAGTCGGTAATTATTTTGTCCTAGGGCTGTGAGATGGAAAACCGTTCCACTTTGTCCATTAACATCCTTTGACTCTTGTTGGTTAACTATGTAAGCATGTAAAGGAATCGTCATGTTCTTAAAGTTAACAAATATTTTATACACTGTATCTAGAGTTATATTAGTACCTGAAACAAATTGCAGGCATATTAGTCTTGAGCACATTTGTCTATTGAAATTTTCGGAAACGCCCTTTCATTAGCAAACCTTTCATTAGCGAAATTAAGATATGGTATCTCAATTTGTATCAAAACTCTTTTTTCCTACAAATGATTTAAAACTCAAAAGTTCGATAATCCTTGCACGAGGCGTCAATTGCATCTCAAGTCGATACGATTTACTCTGCATCAGAGGGATTACTACATTGATAGCTAAAGTGAACGTCTGTTGGAAATCTTTAGGCTGCTTTTTTTTTGTTTTCTTGTTTATAGTTCTACACAACTTTCCCTAAGGTATCTACTCATATGACCTAAGATCGGTCATTCTCCTGAGGGAGCTGGTGTAGTATGTGCCAGATGACCTGGACAGGCCTTGTCCAAATGACCGTCCGTAACTAGGAAGATTTCAAAGACAAGTGTTTCTCGGATAGGTATCCTGTTCTCTACTCTTTGAGAAACTTTCTTGTGTTCTATTCTTAATGAACATTTATCATTCACAACTGAGTAACCCTATAACATCTGTGGATCTGTTTTTGCTAGTTAGTCAACTGTTATTTAAAAAATTGGTAATATCTGTCACAATGTGGGTATCTTGAGTGGCTTGCAACAGAGTTTCTATGCTAATTGATCCTCAATTCAGCATTTTCTTTGTGAGGAAGGCTTTAGGCACTTAAGTTGCCTTGGGAAATATTAAGAGATGACAGTCTCTTTTGCTTCTTGAATAATGTTATGAAGTTGGGTTTGCGTATTAGGAGGTGCCATTTATTTTATTTAGTGTTTGGTTGATCTCCTAATGTGTTCATATTTTTCTAGCATGTGTCTCTTCTTCATCTTGTTCTGCTTTTGAATCTGGTGTTTTATTTAATTATGCACACACACCAACCTGCATAAAACACACTCTCCAGAGAGAAATCAAATTACTTTTCTGTATTTTTAGGAATGGTAAGGTTTGTGCGTCTGGAGATTCAATGTGCTTGCTTCTATAATTTGGAATTACTGTAGCTTTTATCATCATCCTTATCCCCCCTTTCCCTATTTGATAGGCTTCTTTGCTTTTTCATACAGGATAATGTGGTAAAAAAGCAATATAATCAAAATTTCCCCAATATGCCCTTCATTGGGAATATGAAAAGTTGTATTTGTTGATAAACTGCACATTAAATGAGGACATATTAGTAAACTACTCAATTTATCTTACTTTTCGTAAGGAAAGTAGACTATAATTTCGGACAACTAAAAATAGAATGGAAGTCTATCCAAGAGGGATGGAGGGAGTACCATTCTTTTTGTTTTTCTTGGGTCTTATTCCGCTTTTGCAGGGAACACAGATGGATTATGATGACAATGAATCTCAAGGCCAGAATTGTCACATAGGCAGTGAAGGGAGCTCTAAATTCTCTCCTGTTCTGCATCCGTTCCTTCCTAAGTTTGATTTTGAGGACGGACTTCAAGGACATTTAAGGTTTGATAGCTTGGTCGAAAACGAGGCTTTCCTTGCTATACCAAGTCAGGAAGACAACCAGTGGATTGAGGATTTTTCTCGAGGAAGTGGCGGCTTAGTGTTTAGTTCTAGTGCTCCGGAACCTTGCCCTATTTTTAGGAGTAATAATGTCTGGTCTGAGGCAACTTCATCTGAATCTGTTGAAATGTTATTAAAATCTGTTGGACAGGAAGAGATCGTAACTGTTGTTGAAGAATCAGATGCTTGTCAGAAATTGGGTAGTGTAGCTGAGCAAATGGCGTTTCATTTGAAGGAAGATGACAACATGGTGAATGTTATGGATACAGACCTCACATTACGTTCGGAAAAGATTGAAGATGACAACATGGTGAATGTTATGGATACAGACCTCACATTACGTTCGGAAAAGATTGCAGATCGTGGCTGTGTGCTAAAAGAAGTTGAAGGTGTGTCTAGCTCTCCAGGAGTTGAGGTATTTAAACCTGGTGGATCTCGCTTGTTGAGTACAAATGATTCGAGTGAGACTTGTGGGGTTGATAGGGCTGATGATAATCTTAGTAAAAGGCACGGAGAAGAGAATCTTACTATAGTTAGTACCTCAACTAAATCTAGTGACAATGGGATGCAAGATCCTTCCGGTTATAATATGCATACAGAGGCTGAAAACTCCACATCACAGGATATCATTGTAAATACTGTTTGTTCAGACTACCAGGAATCTGCAACTATTGTAACTGATGTTGGTTTTGTCAGTGCCAGCTGTTCATTGACAGACGGTGTTAAGGAAGTGAAGGAGGATGATGTTCTCCGTAAAAAGGTTAAAGCTGATGAAGGAAATAATTTAAAGGACCTTTCTTGTTCTTCATCCAATTCGGAAATTGTAGAATTGTGTCCAGTCGAAATAAATGTCAATAAATTGGATGAACCTTCCGGTTTTACTGTGATTGGAAGCAGCGACTTGCAGATGTCTGAAGAACATGATGATGATGTATTTGCCTCGAAACCCAATGAGAGTAGTGAATGTGAACATGTGGATTCGTCCAATCTGATACGGATTCATCAGCAGGATGATGAAAATATTCAGGAACACTTACCCAAAGATTTTCAAGGCGATGGTAGTCTTGTGGCACATATCATTGAGGTTAGCACCAAGAAGGCTGAAATTTCTTCTGTTTCAGATCTGGAGATGTGCCCGACTGCAGAAGTAGCTAATAGTTCAGAAAAGGCGAAAGTTCTATTGCAGGGAAGTGATCGTCAACTAGATACTGAGGTTTCAATCAGTAATAATAAAGCAACTATGTTGTCTAATGTGGACTATAAAGTTTCTGATGCCCAGGGGGATGGGACTAGCATTAGTTTTGTGGTAGAACATTCTAGTGTTACCTCAACAACTTCGATTCAAGAGGAAGAACATTCAGTTGAAAAATCAAAAGTTGGTGATGATGCTTCCGGTGTTCTCAAAGGTTCCAGTGCTGAGGATCGTGGCTCTTCTCCCACTGTGCGTGCTCTGGCGTCGGACCTAAACACTGTGCACCATGATCATGTTGGTTCTTCCAATATGGAAGAGAAGCTCATGATTCCTAATGATTCTAGTGAAATTGAATCTGGGATCATTGAATCCCTTGACCATGAGGAGGGGGTCGGGTTTTCATTCAATGGAGAGAGTAGCAAAGTAAACAGTGAGGCGGTTCGTGGATCAGAATGTGCTGCTGCTGCTAGGATTGAACCAAGTACATATTGATATCTGTTTTTCTAATGCTCATTATTAAATGAAACTAATTTTTGGAATGTCTTTTTCTTTTAGATGTTGCGGCAGATACTCCCTTGCTTTATGAAAAAGGTGTTGATGATTTATCTGCGGATGAAATGAGGCAAAAAACAAATATAGAAAAGGGAGGTTCAGTTGAAACAGATTTAATGCCATCGATGGAGACTTCAAAAAGTGCAGATAAGATGGATCGTGTTTTGGTAATTGAAAAACGTTCGGCATGTTATTTCACAGAGGGGTTGTCACAGGAGGCTGTGGATCATTCTTTTCAGGAAGTTGGGACTTTGAATACTGCAAGTGAGAGTGAAGAGACTGGGGTAGTTATGAGAGAGACTGCAGGTCAGTCATCTCCAGTAGCTGAGATTCCTAACACCGGGATAAAGGCTGAGCAAGCAGAGAAAATCCATCAAACTAGTGATAGCTATTTGGACAAGTCAGTATTATTTCCATCCATGTGTGATCCAACTAATAAACAAAATAGTGATACCGATGCGTTAGATACTTCTGCAAACCATATAACTGTTGGAAAGGATAGTAGATTGGCATCTTCAGATATTTCAGGTCTATCTATTTCTTCTCCTAATTGTTATTTTTTTCTTCCAATCTAGTTTGCTTCTATGCTTTCTCTGGAATCTTTTATCCCTTGATATCAGATATGCATTTTGGCATGCCAAAAACACAAGCAATATGCACGAAGAATAAGCTACTTGTATGCAATTTGAACGAGGAATATGGATGGCTATAAGTTATTTTTATTTATTTTGAATTGGTTTGTCTTTTTGTTTCATTTACTTCATCAATTCCCTTCCAAGCTACCCGATTCATTTTTGATTGAGATAGTTTGTGGTTCCTATGACAAAGTTATTCTTCTATAGTTTTTCCGTCTTGCTTTCTCATAATGGATCTGGTTCTGCAGATTCTGATGTACCTACGCCAACTATTATTAGTTGTAATGTGCTTAATGAAAGTAAAGGTGAGAAGGAGAAAATGGTCAAGAAATCATTGGTTAGGAGCATCCCACAAGCTGAGGAGGCAAGACGAAGTGATGTTGCCAAAGATAGCAAGAGCTTCACCTTTGAGGTCTGTCTGCCAAGTGGTGTAGTTGGAGGGAGTGGTCAGGACAAACAATTCTTTCCGGCCACTCAATCCTTCAAATCTTGTAAGGTACTTCCATTTATTCTAATCTTTGCTTACTTGTCATCCTTCTATGTTTTCATAACTTATTTAAAGCATCTCGTGGTTTTCATAGTGGGTAGCGCCTGAGTTAGTACAAAATACACTGACTTATGATGACTTATGATGGCAGAGTGAATGGATGGTGTTGGGAAGGGCGCTTAACCCCGAATCGCTGATTTGGTATAGAAATAAGAAAATTGGGGTCAATTTTTAAATTGACTTATCCTGGTAGTTTCTTTCAATGACATCACACCTTGAAATGTGGATTTAGTGGGTATGTGGCCTACAATAATATTTTAATATCAGTTGCAGTTTCCTTTGATGCTGGGAATTGAAGAGAAGAAATCGAGCGGGAAGAAGACAACAATGACTAAGAAAGGGAGAAAAGTTTACTCATCAATTCAATTTTTTTTCATTAGTTTGCATCTCATACTAATCTTATGGTAATGAAGTTGAGACAAAAAATATACTTGTACTCTTAACTTTTAAGAGATAAATAGGAAATGAAATAGTCAAGATGAACTTTCTGAATTTCAGTTGAGTTGCAAAATTGTGGTGCTATAATTTAGACTTGGTGGTGTTGTTGAGGGCTGCATCATTCAAGTTCCTGATCATATGAGACATGTGATTAGGAAATAAATGAGTTATTTGGGTAGATTGTTTTGGTGTTTGTTAATTGGCGCCTCGTGATATGAGATAATTAATTCCATTATAGTTGTTGAGTCGGACCTTTCTGAGTTCCAAGATTTTCCTACAATCCTTGATTAGGTAAATGGGTTTCCAACATTATTGATAGGGTGGCGATTGTAAGGATGTTTAACTCGTGTGGTATTAGAGGATGATTGGTCCATGGAAAAGAATTGAGGCTTTGCGGGGTTGAAGGATTATTATCAAGGTTCACGGCGTGTTTTTTTCACACATCTTATGTGGATGCGGAAAAGTGTGAGCGTCATAATTTTACTGGACGATGGCATGAATACTACTTTTTGTGTGAGTAGTTTGTATACCTATTAATTGGCCTCAACTGCGATTTCCTTTTGAGCTTTTACCACTTTTTTGGAAGGCAATATTTGGTTTATTGTAGTGGGTTTTGTATGGTTGAAAGGTTGAGGTGTGCTTGATTAGGTTTCGAAAAGTATTTTTGCAAATTCATCTCTAGAACCTTGTCTTAAGATCGTCATCTTTAAAGTGGTTCCCAAGTTTGAAAATGTGTTTGGTAAATGCACTTGTTAATGTAAAATGATATTCATGTTGATTGTCGAAATTACACAGTAATGTTAAACTATTAATTGGAACTATTAGTGATTGTAGCGAGTCTCTTGACATTTTATTGATGAATGTGGTGCCACATTGAGCATATAATGTTTTGATATGTATGGCTCTGTCCTTTAGAATTTGGTCTTAAAAAATGTGAAAAACTGGCATGGGTGGTTCAGGTTAAAGATAATGCTGTATTGAAATGTTTCTACATTTATAGGACAGAAATGTGACCGCTGGTAGTAATGAGTGGTTCCAAAATCGACTGTGGCACTAGAGGAGATCTATTGCGGCAATGCAGCAGCTGCATAGAAAAAAGAAGTTGAAGGGGGATAGAGCTTGTTCATTTTCATTAATCTTTGAACTGATATCCACCCGTTTGTTATTATCCTTTATTTTGAACCTGTGGACAAGTCCCTAGGGGCATTTGATTTGCGTTATTATGATCAATTTCTGTCTCAGATTCCCTGAAACCATGAAATGTTTGATTCTTCAAGATGGGATACGAAATAGAGGTAAAAATGAATAAGGGAAAAAATAGCATTTTTCAAGTGTTCTAAGACCACCTTGAAACAAGAGCCCGCTTTTTCTCTTCTCCGCTGCACTCGCTCAATTTGTACTTCACAAGTGTGTGTATCAGCCACTCCATTTTAGGTACACGAGCCTTATCTTCACTCTTCCATCTTTCCTTTTCCAATCTCTGGCTTCAACTTAACATAGTCATCAGAGGCGGTGGGCTTGCATCTGTTGCGTTGTCCATGGGAATGACAATGGGGTCAAGATAGGTTTCCTAAAACCTGTTAATGCTTTCTTTGTTATTTCTATTATCGCAAATCAATCTTACTAAAAGCAGGTTAGGGCAAGCTTTTACCCCATCCGTTATCCATGGTTGGTTCTTCTCTAGAGTTGTCACCTATAAGTGCCAGTAGTTAGCTGTCCATTTTGGAACCAATCATTGCAGTCAATCATTCTTCTGGCCACATTGTTGCATTGATGTTCTCCAACATTTTCCTTTCGGATCTCTCACTTCACGATACCCAATCTTGTTTTCTTTTTCATTTCGGAAAGCAGTAATTTGCATACTGTAAACTTGTAAGCAATAACGTGTCTTAACCAAATTAATTAATGAATATGTGAGGGATTTCTGTCATCTTTCATTGTTTTTCAACGTCATTAGAAAATGATGTGTAGATACCATGAACTTGTACATAGGAATGCCACATTCATAATGATGTGGCAAGGGACCTTTATTATCTTTAGCTGTTTCTGGAACACAATTTGTATAGAAAATTCATACATAGATTTTTGGTATGAGCATCATTTCCAATTGTGAATGCATTCACCACACATTTTGAAAAATTTGAGAACATTTCTTGAGAGGATGTATATTGTAGAGATGATGTTTTCAAGACATGTTCTCTAACCTTGACGGCGCAAGCCTTGAAGTCTGTAAGTTCGTGCTGCACACATCCATCACAATTCCCTTTTCTATATACCATATTGAGAGATTGTAGTTTTATTTACGCCTCCAACATTTATGAAATTGGATCAAGTAAGCTATGCCAATAAGTAAATCAGCTATACTAGTTTATAAATTCCTATTTTGTTACATTCTTTCTTAACATGCCAATTAAATAAAAATAATTAGGAATTCAGTATGGTTTCATTAGAGATGCAGGGTTCATATTTATAATGGTTGCATTGTTTTCCTTGTTCTTCTTTGTTTCTGTGTTGCCCCTTCTGCTGCCCTGTCCGGGCGGTGTTTATGACGTGGAAGTCCATTCATTTGGTCTTCATTTTGCAGATTAATGCTTGTAGAATCAGACTAGCGTTTATGCATGGAGTAATATTGTGATTTTTCTATGAATAGAGGAGTCTTTGGAATGTATTTGGCTTATTTTAACTTATATTGTGTAACTGAGTGCGGAAATGTGAATATGTGGTTTAAATCTTATTTGATCTGGAGGGGACGTAATATTTGTAATTTTCACAATTTCATTGATTGAACTGTTGCATGGTGCTTCAGGTTGGTCCAAGTAATTGGCCAGCATATGCTTTTGGTTATTTATGTTGTAATCATTCTCATGAAATATTAACGTGGTAACAGGAAGCTTCCCCTTTGACACCTAGCTTTGGTCCAATGGAACCTAAGACTGTACTAGAACCTTCTGGGCTAAGTTCTCAAGCACTTGATCTGGAGATTTCACATGGAGGTTCAACAGGTACTCCTGTACGTAGAAGGGGGCGGCCTTCTGGTAAGGCTTCAGGGAAGCAGAATGCCAAAAAAAAGAACTCCTTGAAAGAAACGACTACATTTGTACAATCAGAAAGAGGTGATAACAAACCCAGTGTCTCTACGAGTCTAACTGGGACTGGGCGACTTAAATTTGAAGGGGTAAAGCTGCATGAGAAGTTCGAACACAGTAGTATAGTATCGCATGCTGGTGCTCCTGTTGTCATGTCCAGTTTGCCCGACTTGAACACTTCTGCTTTGCCATCGGCGCTATTTCGGCAGCCGTTCTCGGATATACAACAAATGCAGTTGCGAGCACAGATCTTTGTTTATGGATCTTTGATGTGAGTCTCTGTGCATAGCTCATGAACATTGACACTTTTGGTATGCCTGCACAAATGGATGAAATGCCAGCTGCTGCTAATAAAAGCTGGCTTGGATGGATATAATTGTTAGTATGTTGTCATCTGAGTGATCAAAGAGTTAGAAATTTGATCTGTATTTTCGTTTTTGAAAGAAGAATCCAGAAAAGAGGGTATGGTGGTTTTTGAAGTTAAAAATATAATAATTCTAGTTATATCTGTTGGCCATCGACAACTATTTTGTTTGATGGGTAAGTTTCAAAATTTCACAGTTTTTACTTTATACTTGTGCACTAAGTAAGATTTGTCAGCTTTTGAGGACATTATCTTTGCATGTTCTGAATGAACAAAAACGAAGATGCGTCGGCATTTATGTTCACACTAGGGAACGTTATTACTTAATTTTTTAATCATTTATCTGGTCCTACAAGTTTTTGATGCTATATATGTTCTGCATACCTTCTTATCTTTTAGAAGTTGGGGTCTTGCTTGTTTATTGAATGGAAGCTCAAAAAATTAGTGAGAATCAGTTGTTAAAATGTTCAACTTTGTGGTTCGAAGTTAAAGTAATCTATCTATTAGACTATTTATCATGAGCACCATATGTTTTTTCTAAGTAGTTTTACCTGAAGGGACACGGATTTGTTGCATTAATTATCTAAGGCAAAACATTTTTAACTTAGGTTTTGGCTTATTTTATTGACTTTCTGTTATGTCAATTTTGATTTAAAAAATGTTTTGCAGACAAGGAGTAGCCCCTGATGAGACATGCATGATAGCAGCTTTTGGAATATCTGGTTAGTTTATCAGCTTTCTCTTATTTATCTCCTGAGATATAATTAATAAACATGATCAGTGTCTGAAACTTTTATATTTAGATGGTGGAAGGAGTATGTGGGAGCCTGTTTGGCGTGCTTGCTTGGAAAGGCTGCAAAGTGTGAAATCCAATCTCAGCAAATCCGAGAACCCATTGCAACTGCAATCAGGTATTTATAAATGCGAATTGTTATTTGGGTTGCTGTCTATGCACTTAAAAGTGTACCTTAATCATATAGAACCTTCAAATGCAGGTTCAAATCCTCTGGAACAATCATCAACTAAGAAAGATGCTCTTCAAAGTAGTGTTCTCCCGTCTCCCGTTGGTCGAGGAAGCTCCAAGGATACCCCTTCACCAGTTGTTAATGCAATGATACCTCTTTCATCACCTCTTTGGAACGTATCTACACCTTTTCATGGTTTGCAATCCGCTGGCCTTTCAAGGAACAATGTTTTTGATTGCCGTCAAACTATCTCCCCTTCTCTTCCTTTTCAGACTCCACCCTCAAGGAATGTTGCTGGAAATAACAGTTCTTGGCCATCTCATGCCTCTTTCCCTGCTCCATGGATTAATGCTTCACAAAGTTCCCCCTTTGATGCCAGTGCTCGTTTGCCCACAATTGAAACTGTGAAAGTAACTCCTATTAAAGAATCAGTTCCACCTGTAGCTTCTGGTGCAAAGCATTCTTTTCCCGGACCTATAGTACATCATTCAGGTCCTAGTTTTTCGATTGAGCCTTATCCCCTGCCTGATATGGAAAAGACAACCTTAGCTTCTGGCCAGAAAGCCGCTGAACCAAAATCTAGGAGGAGGAAAAAGAGTTCTGCTTCGGAGAATCTTGCCCAGATCCCTTTGCTTTCTCAAGCTCGAACAGAGTCAGTACCTGCTTCTGTCCCTTTGCTTACTCAAGCTCCAACAAAGTTGGTACCTTCTCCTGTTCTTCCCCGTCATTTGTCTTCATCATTTGTTACGTCTACTGCTCCTGCTTCACAAAGTTCCCCTTTTGATGATGGTGCTCAATTGCGCACAACAGAAATTGTGAATGTAACTCCTATTAAAGAATCAGTTCCGCCTGTAGCTTCTGGTGCAAAGCATTTATTTCCCAGTACCACAGTACATTCGGGTCCTAGTGTTTCGGTTGAGCCTTATCCCCTGCCTGATATGGAAAAGACATCCTTAACATATGGCCAGAAAACTGTAGAACCCAAATCTAGGAGGAAAAAGAGTTCTACTTCGGAGAATCTTATTCAGATCCCTTTGCTTGCTCAAGTTCGACAAGAGCCGGTACCCACTTCTGTCCCTTTGGTTACTCAAGCTCAAACAGAGCTGGTTCCCGCTTCTGTTATTCCCCATCATCTGTTTACATCATTTGTTGCGTCTACTGCTGCTGCTTCACTAAGTTCTCCTGTTGATGCCAGTGTTCATTTGCCCACAACTGAGACTGTCAATTTAACTCCTATTAAAGAATCAGTTCAACCTGTAGCTTCTGGTGCAAAGCATTCATTTCCCTGTATCACAGCACATCATTCGGGTCCTAGTGTTTCGGTTCAGCCTTATCCCCTGCCTGATATGGAAAAGATAGCCTTACCACCTGGCCAGAAAATTGCTGAACCCAGATCTAGAAAGAGGAAGAAGAGTATTGCTTCGGAGAATCTTATCCAGACCCCTTTGCTTGCTCAGTCGGTACCTGCTCCTGTCCCTTTGCTTACTCAAGCTCAAATAGGTTTGGTACCAGGTCCTGTTGTTCCCAGTCATTTGTCTACATCAGTTGTAGTGTCTACTCCTCCTTTCTTTGGGTTAAAAAGAAATGATGTGGGAATAGTCACAACTGCATCTCCTACATATTTTGCTGCCCAACCAAAGAGAGTAGAATCCAGTATAGAGCGAAAGTCGAATTTACTAGAGGATGCTTTGATTAATGCTGAGGAGGCTAGGCAGCAGGCAGAGAATGCTGCAGCACTTGCCGCTGGTGCAGTTAGTCACAGCCAAACTGTTTGGGATCAGTTGAATAAGCCGAACAACTTTGGATTGATACCAGAGGTTGAAGCCAAGTTAGCTTCTGCAGCTGTTGCAGTAGCCGCTGCTGCTGCTGTAGCAAAGGCAGCTGCTGCAGCTGCTCAGCTTGCATCAAACGCTGCTTCTCAAGCAAAAATGATGGCTGACGAAGCCTGGATTTCCATTGAAGTCGATAATCCCTCCTTTAATAATGCATCATTCATGTCCAACACGGGGAATAGTATGGGATTAGTTACTAACTCATCCTCCTTTAAAGTTGGAGATGAAGGCAACTCTTCGAGTTCCATTTTGGTTGCTGCGAAGGAAGCTGCTAGGAAAAGGGTTGAAGCTGCTTCATTTGCCTCAAAACGTGCAGAGAACTTGGATGCGATAGTTAAAGCTGCTGAGCTTGCAGCAGCAGCCGTTTCACAAGCTGGAAGAATTGTTGCCATGGGAGACCTACCTTCTTTGGCTAAACTAGTGGAGGCTGGTCCAGAGGGCTACTGGAGAACGCCACAGGCTCCGCCTGAGCAGGTCAATAGAAAACGCTCTGACATAACTATTATTGAAGAAGCTCCCAATATTTCTGGTAAGCATGCGAATGGCGAACCAACAAAAAAGAAGGCAAAATCTAGAAGCCATGGTGTGTCTCCTCTCTCAAGAGAGGTTTTCAAGGATTCAATGGAAGACATGCCAAGTTTCTTTACAAGCAGTGAGAAAGATGCAAGAAGTAGTGAGAAAGATGCAAGAGTTGAAAGGGAATCTAGAGCTTCAGACTCGGATAAAACTATAGGTGTTGTTCCTGAATCGGAGAGTGGATTAAGACCCATTTCCATTGCTGCTGAAGACTTTAATGAAGGCATGGAGACATTGAAGGGAGCTAAAATCAAAGAAGGTTGCCTTGTTGAGGTTTGTTTGAGCTTCTTGGCTGTTTTAATTGCATGCAACAATGCAGCCACAGATCCTGTTTATATCCTTTTACTTGCTAGTTGCATTGCACTGTGGGAGCTTCTTGGCTCTTTTGCATAATTAACTTGCTTGTGCAGTATAAAAGCCTTTAAGTTGAAAATTTTACACAAATTCCCTTTTGCAAATTGTTGATGTCATCTTAAATATGTAGTGATCTAGCTTTGTGATGCTTCAGGTGAAGAAAGAGGGCAGTGGGTTTAAAGAAGCATGGTTTTCAGCAAATGTTTTGAGTATGGAGAATGGAAAGGCTTTTGTCTCTTATGCTGGAAGCAAATCAGGTGATGCTGAGCTAACACTGTCTTGGTAGACTTGTATAGAATTATGGAAATTTACTATTTTTTTAAATCGTGGTTGTGACAGTTACTTCAGCAGGATTGCCAATGCAATTGGTATTTATGCTGGAAGCATCTTTCCCTTTTCTCTGTGTTGATTTGACAATAATAACCAATAAAAGTTTTCTTCACTAGTGCATGTGGTTCTCTTGGCTTTTTCAAGGGCCTATGTTTTGTATCTTTGTTGTCACTCCATTAACTGCTATCTTATAAAAATTTTAAGAATTTGAAGCATCTTCTGACAAACACTGAACAATGATTTGATTGTGTAGTCATTTAAATTTCTTTTATAGCTTTTGAGAATGTTTGCTTCCTTTTGGTCGTAGACCATATTTGTGTGCTTGTAGTCTTTGGTATAGCTGCGGTAAATTTGCGTTTCTAGGTCATGAATATAGCATTTTATTATTGAATTAATGTCTAGACTGTGTTGTTGGGGCTAAGATTTCCTGGGAATTATTTGCTAACGTTACTCCATTACAATCAGATTTTGCAAAGATAAAAGAATGGGTAGCACTTGATGGTGATGGTGACAATGCTCCCCGAATACGCATTGCCCAGCTTGTGGCAGATAATCAATTTGAAGGAACTAGAAAGAGACGGAGAGGGGCAGTTGGGGATTGTGAGTGGTCTATTGGAGATAAAGTTGATGTGTGGATGCAGGAATGGTAAGCATTTTAACCCCTTCTTATGTGTTGAATTTCGGCCTTTATCTATTTTGTCAATGAAATACTTGACAACACATCTGATTTTGCATTTGACTGATCATCCCGCTTGCACATGGATGCATTTTCTAATGGATATTCTCATTTTTAAGGCTTGACTTAGTTCATTTCCGATGTAATGACAGCTGGCGGGAGGGAGTTGTTACAGACAAGAACAAAATTGATTCTACTACACTGACTGTACAGTTTCCAGGTACATGCAGTTAAATATTATTTGCCACTGAGATAAAGTTGTTTTTCTTGTGGTGGCAAAGCAAATGCTTTCTGTGGATACTTAACGTTTATTGAGCTTGTCTGCAATTTTGTTGCAGCTGAAGGAGAAACGTCTGTTGTTAGAGCGTGGCATCTACGGCCAACTCTCATCTGGAAGGATGGGGAGTGGGTTGAAAGTTCCAGTTCAAGACAAAGGGATCCTTTACATAAGGTAGTTTTTTTATTATGGGGTGCAATTAATTGGATTTTCAAATATAAGTTTTTGGTAAATGTTTTTGTGGGAACCTTTTTGAGTTGGATTGCTTTGTGAAGGAAAAACTTGTTTGGTTGTAGATATGCTAATATATTTCTTGTAAAGTTCTTTGGGTCCCTTTCATCTACCTAAGGAAACCAGGAACCCTATACAGAACAGCTTGTAAAAAGAATTTTCAGTTCAGTTTTCCAAACACTGAAAAGAAAGAAACCTTACACCCTGAAATAAAATGCCAACCAATTGATACTTTCATTATTTTCAAGTTTCAATTTAAACTCTCAAGACTCATCCTATCTTATGGTATCACTTGGAATTTTTTTGCTTTTGCAGGGTGATACGCCACAGGAGAAGCGATTAAAGTTGGATGGCCCTTCAATAGAGGGAAGTACAAAGGATGGCATCTCCAAATCTTTTCAGCTTCCAGGACCGGAAAGACCAGAGGAATTACAGTTATTGCCCTTATCAGATAAAGAGAAAATGTTTAATGTTGGTAACAGTGCTATAAAAGACAATAAGCTAGATGCACCTACAACCGTCCTAAGTAGGCCTAGAGTGGTGTTTGGCGTTCCTAAACCGGGGAAGAAAAAGAAATTTATGGAAGTAAGCAAACATTATGTTTCAGAGAGCAGCAATAAGACTGATAAATTGAAGGAAAAATATAAGATGCCCAAAAACGAAGCAAAGGAAAAGCAGCAAGGTGATTTGATGACTAAGGTTCCAAAGCCCGGTAAACCAATTAGTTCTTTTGGTCGAACTTTATCTCAAAAGGATAAATTTCCGAGATCTGCTGCATCTAATAAAAATGAAAATAAGAAATCTGCAAGTACCGATGGGAGTGAATCAGAGCAGCAGAAACAGAGTGATTTTGATTTTGGAACAGTTTCGAGTAGTGATGGGGCTGCACAAGGTTCATTTGTGTTTTCTTCATCTGCTCTTTCGAGGAATATGTTCACATCAAATGCCAGATCTGAACTTGTAAAGAGAGGTAATCGTGCTCCCATTGTGAGTAAACCAACTAAAGAGACGAAGAACAATTTAGATGCAGGCAAACAGATACCTGAAGTTGCCGAGCCCCGGAGATCGAATCGTAGAATTCAACCAACATCAAGGGTAAGTGGATCTCTTTTCCATGCACCTTTATGTTTGCACGGATCGGTCATTTTATGTAAAATAGAAGTTTTGGAAAGATTGCAAGTTTAGTAATTGTTTTAAGGTTTGAAATTGAATGGGATGGGATATCAATTAAGAGCCAATATCAACACAAGTAATTAGTATTATGGTCCTTGCTCTTTTGAAAATTAAAACAATTATTTTCTTTCCCTTCACTTCCCCTCCAAATCTTCCCAAATAATAATGTTGAAGGACCTGTTCCTTAATTTGAAAGTTAATTTCAATTGTTGATGTGCGAGTGTAGCCTAGCGGGCCCTAATTACTATTATTTGGCATTTTTAGAACAGCTGTTGTATGGTTACTCCGGAATCATTTTTCATGTTTCAAGTTCCATATCATTGTTCGGAATTTTATCTTGAAGCCTGTACATATTAATGATGGAATGCGTTATGCTTATTGATTGTGTACCTGCAGCTTTTGGAAGGACTGCAAAGTTCGTTGATACTCCCGAAGTTTCCTTCCTTTGCACATGACAAAGGCCAGAGAAGC
>MKEJ01036480.1:0-14200 GCA_001753735.1 Embelia ribes
AAGATGATGAAAAATTTACCATTGGAGTGAGTTTTGATCCTTGGAGATTGATGATTTCTATTCTTCTTCTTCTCCCCAAAATTTCGTGGCTCACTCTCTTTCCCTCTATACTCGGCTTAGAAGAAGGAAAATAGATTTTTACGGATACAAAGCTGTTTTAAATACTTCTACTGAAATTACAAAAATGCCCCTCTCCAAAAGAGGTCAAATACTGGAATTCAGCCACTGCACAACTACTTTGAGGCCCCAATTCAACCAATCTATGCTTCTAATAAAATTATTCTCAAAACATGAAAGTCATAGATAAATGAAATATCTATCCAATAAAATTACGAGACCCCAATCGGAATTACAGTCTTCGAGATACGGCCAAAATACCGATCAAGCATCATAAAATTCTGATAATAGTTTTTTAAACATTTTGAGCCTCGATTTGACCTATCTATGCTTCGAATAAAATTATTTGCAAAACATGAAAATCATAGATAGATGAATTATCTATCTAACAAAATTATGAGACCTCAATCAGAGTTACGTTTTAGGAGATATTAATTTTTTTCTTCTTAGATGACGTCACAGCTATTCACCAGAACTCGGGTCACGTCCCGGCCCAGAACTCCACCCTACAACGTCAAATATCAAACCGACTATTTTTCCCATCAACTATAGCCCCTTAGGAGTCTAGAAAAAATATTACCACTCTCGAGAAAAATCCTATGAGGTTTCAGTAACTCATTTTCTCTAAGGTGTTTAACAAACTTCAAATTCCAATTCTTTTCTCAACAATTAACCAACTCTACACTCTTAAACACTTCTAAAATCACTTCCGAACATCACGAACCATACGAGAAACTTATTCTAAGTCTCGGGACTACTCCAAACACTTCAAAATTAATTCTCCAACACTATGTATACTAATATTACATAAAAAAAATGTATACATGGTTCAAGATACAAACAATCATGTTCATGCGAAAAATTTCATTCGAAATTTTTGGGACGTTACACGCTTAAACTACCATATCTTACATCCGTAGACTAATAGCTAGGTTGAAATGTCTAGGCAAACCCCTTCCTGAATATCTCGAATGATTTCTTGAAATACTCCCTCTTAGCCTTTACCTTATATAGTACCCAAACTTCTTATTCCTTTACAAGCTAGTACATTTGAGTATTAACTTTCTTCTTACAAAATTGTAGGTTTTATGTAAGGTATAAGTATATAAAAACTATGTGTTTCGTTTTTTTTTAAATAGAAAAGGAGTTGTATAATAAGGTTTGAACAAAAAAATAAGGCTTGGAACCCTTTGTAAATTTTGTTTTTATGAGAAATGACTAAGTGTCTTAAGGTTGTAAGTAAGCATATACTTAGAACAAAATGAAATTTGCAAAGGATATAATTTTCCCCCCCTTGTTAGGTCCGGTTATATAAGCGTATTTATACCCCTTTTGGCCACACAACTCTCTCTCTATATATGATTACATTACTTGGTCACAAAGTTGTAAGATGAAAAATCAAATTAACTATGTAAAGTCAAATAAACAACCAATAGAATTCTAGTAAATGTTCAACTATCATTTACATAACCTCACAAGCAATTACTAAGAGAAATATAAGTGGCAATTATTTGTAGAAATCATCTTCAAGGTCCAGCCAAATGGAGCCCCTAATGCCCATGTGTGAATTTAAATTGCTAAGTTATCAAGTGTTAACTAATCAACATTAACCACCTTGCCTTAGCCACTTTCTTGCACTTCAACCTTCTATTGTTCACACTATAACATAAGAACATGTGTACATATGTATATAACGGCCATATAAGGGGGTTTAAGGCCTCAATGATCCGGCTAAAGAGGCCACATACAATGCTTAGTCTTGAAGCTTTATTCCTCGTTTATTAAGCAAGAAAAGTATATTCAATTAATTTGTACTACTTAATCTAGTCACTTTTACTTTATTTTTTTTCTAACTTGATAACTTGCCATGTGTTATATATATAATTTATATTTATGAGAAAAATATCAACTTAACCTCAATCATACATTCCGGGCCAATAGGTTGATTCCGAATGTCGGGAATTCTAGATAATTCTCCAAAGTGTTATGTTTAACATATAATGACCCCAACTCAATTATGGAGCTTGTATATTATCACTAACTCAATTATTGAGCTTAACAAAGGATTAAGGATGAGTTAAACGGAAAGAGCGAGGCTCTCGAGTCAATGAAAGTCTTTCTAATTATCAGAACAACCCCAAATAATATTCTAAACATAATATAATAAAAATTCTTACGACACTCAACATAAATAAATTCTTAATATTAAGAGTATATAATACATACGCCTCCCAAGAAGCCTGATAAAAATATCATCTTAAACCTTATCAAAATAAGCCACCTCTGATCCAAACATTAATTAAACTTTCCAACTCATTTCTTCTTAACATAATGCTACATAATAAAATATCTATATACAACTTAATATTCATCTCTACATTATTTTATATATACTTTCATATATATATATATATATATATTAATATCATCGTCCAATTAAATACAACCACTTCTTAGCCGACCTCATGTTTTCATACTACGTATAAAATATATATATATATATATATATATGCCAACATCAACTTTATGGGGCTCCAAATCTGGCCATTTGACCTTTAATTAAAGCCATTTTGTTTGGTTTTAGTAATTTAAACCAATCATAGGTTAACATTTAGATTATAGTTACATTTGTTGACTTAAACTTCTCCATATTCATACTACAATTATTTAACAAATGTATATATGTCTATAATGGCCATACACATTATTTGAAGACCTTATTAATCCGCCCATATAGGCTAAAAAATACAACGCTAATTGTGAAGTTTTTGTTGTACATATAATCACAACCAACCACAAATTAACAAATAAATGTCCAAGTCATTCCTATTTCCTTATTATTTCTTAACTTACATAATATGGTATATATAGTCCAAGTTCATTAAGGGAATGCCAAGTTATCATAAAACATTTCTTACAACTAGCCAACATATCACTAATTTCCTTAACTAACAAGACACACTAGATAACTTTACAATCTTTATGTTTAGGTTACATTAATGGGAACTAATATTGGAATAAAGCTATAATATTGTATAATTTATTTTTAAGCTGAAGAACTAATTGTACTAATAAATTATAATCTAGTCATCGCAGAATCGCGCTGTGTATAAGCTCAACCAATTGCTTCGAGTACGAAATCAAGCACAAGATTACGAATGATAGAAATGAAAAACCCGAGGACAATATTAAGAAGGTATATATATCATCGCAAAACACCGAATCCTTTGCAAGTATACCTCTATTGCGTTTCTTCTCAATAGTATCTGATACTTGTGGATATTCGAGTGGGTAGGTCTAGTACGAGAACTCAAGTAATAAGGAGTACATTATGGCTTATCTATCTCGGAAAAATTGTTGTGAAGAGTTCATCGACGCTTGTATAAACAAGGCTTCAACTCAGGCCACTCAATTTCTTTCCCCTTGGATTTCAGCTTATTCTGAAAACGGAAATAAAATGGAAAATTAATGACAGACACTTAAATGGGAAGCAACTCGTGGCTGAAGAGTAGTAGTACTATTTACAATCTTTCGAGTAAAATGGGATAAAGTCACCACACCTTTTTCTTTTTGAAATACAATAATATGAACATTTTATTGGAGAAATCCTGCAAAAAAAGGACTCGCAAGTTAGCAGATAATCGGAAACAAAAAGTCATTCTGGGAATAAAGCGAGGAAATGAATGAACCTTTAATACGGAAGTAAATCCAAGCTCAGAGATGGCTTTTGAGAACTTCTCTGGGTCTGCTCCACCAGTGTTGGGATCAAATCTGCTCTTTACTTCTGCTATCAAGAGCCAGCCCCTGTGAAAAGCCACCCTCATACATATCATGAACAGAGACGAAAACATGCTGGGGGAAAAGGCAACAAAGGAATCTAGAAATTGGCACGCTTACGATGGTTTAAGAACTCTATGGGCTTCTTTCAGGTAGTTCGGGAAAGTGGTGCCCATCAATGAAAGACAAAATACGGCAACATCAACAGACAAAGGGTTGAGAGGAGTCTGCAAATATAAGCACAAAAAGTTAAACAAATCTAAGTATGGAGAAAATGAGTTCGCGTCCTACCATCTTAGAGTTCTGTCTTTGTCATCGAGGATTGATGTTGCGAAGTTAATAGCGAGGAGGAAAAAGACAGACGGTGAAATGGGAGAGAAAATAATATAACGGCAGGCTTAACCATATAAATTTCACCAAAACATTGATCACTTGCATTTGCCATATCACATGCAATTACAGATGGATCATTTGAGACAAGATCGAACGAGAAGACTTTATTCTTGACATTTCTTGCAAGCCTAGCGTCCCCTGGGTAAAAATTAAAAACCACGACATTTAAGATGCCAACCAAAAACAAAATATCACTTCTATTATTCAAAGACATTTAAGTTCAGAACATTTTCATTCTAAATGCTTTAGATTCTTACCACAGCCAAAATCAGCCACAACTAAAGAAGGATCGTGGTCCTTCAGCCATTTGATGATAAAATTAACTGGTTGTTTGGGCCAATGTGACATTTGCTCTTGATAACCTGTATGATACTGACCAGGTAAGTTAACGTAAGTCACATGCATAAAGCCGGGTCTAGTCTAAAGTTAAAATATTTGTGGTTCAAAAGCACCGCAAATTCTACAAATGTCAACTGGGATTTAAAAATAAATAACATATAAACACAGTGCTTTATTCACAAATCATATTTCAATCTTTCCAGATTTGCATATGCCATTAAAATCATGCAAATATTGTCCCACACCATTGACATTCGAAGACAAAACTTATTAAATAAAATACAGCAATTCGGAACCAATTCTCTTTTTTCCATTACAACTTGTTAATCTTCTGAATCAATTCTCTTTTTTCCCTTTCCCTTGGGATAGCAAAGTACATGCTCGTCCCTAACAACATAGTAATATTCGGAACCAATTCCCCCTTCCCCCTACCCTTAAATTTAATCAGTAGTTCACATCGACAACTCACAAACACAGAATTGTTTTATCCATAATAAACAAAATCTCCAAACAAGAGTATATGTGGTTCAGTGATGAAGATTCTTACCACATTAAACATTGCTGGGTCTTCTTTAAAGTAGCTAAGTGCCTCGTCTCCACTGGCAAACCAAAAATAATGAAAAAACAAGCAAAAACAACAATTACCTGACATCAAAATATAGCTCCAAACTAGAGATAATCTGAAACAATTAATCGAGCATTCTTTTGTGTACACACACAGAGCACTGATTTTTTGTTTTTCCTTTTTTCCCTCTAAAAACTTTACTTTAAAAACGAACAAAATCAAAATTGTAACATTGACTTCAACAATAACTTATAAATAAATGAGAACAAAACAATTCTAACCTGTACATTAAATTACAGCTCCAAACTAACAATAATTCAAAGCAATTACCAAGCATTCTTTTGTATAAAGTATACACTCGTAACATTGATCTTTACTACTATTTATTCAAGAAAAACCTAAACTTTGGAAAAGTCTCACAATCATTATTGTAAAACTGAATTAACAAAAACTCACGTGCAAGTGTAGAGCTTCTCGTTGAGCATCCGAAAATGCCCTCCAGACAACCTAGCTTTCATCTGCCAACAACAATATAAACAAGTAAATAAAATAAAGATAAACAGACATGCTTGATTAATGTATGAAGACGAGTGCATTCCGACCAGCTTCCATACTCACAACATTAAATTTTAATCTTATACCTTAACTTTAAAGTAGAGAAAGAAATATAGAACTTCCTCGTTGAGGGAAGCACTATAGAAAACCCTTTATCATCTTAGGGTGTGGGTAGTTTTAGATACACTGGTGTGAAAGGAATTTACTTCGATAAACGAGAGCGGTAAGGTTTAAGATTCCTTTGCTGAGTGATCTATGACGGTAAAAGATCACTTGCAATGATCCAGCACTGTAATAAAGACCCACTCATGTATCTATTCTCATCCCTAAACTTTAATAATTATACCTTAAGCTCTAAAATTGAGACTGAAATAAACAAAACGTCCCTTAAAAATAGTACTCCCTCCGTCCCCAAAAAAAAAACTGTAAACCATTGAAAGTAAAAATTTCAGCAACTAATTCATTAAATGAGCTCAAAAATATTAAAAGAATTTTAGGTTTACAAGTTTGCGCCCTAATAAATGTGATTTTAGTGTATTACAATTACCAAATATATTAAAAATCATGAAATGATATTTTAAAAAGTTTAAATTTTTGATGAACTTATTGTTAGAAAGCAGAGATTATTTTTTGACTTCTCAAAATAAAAGTATGAACAATTATTTTTTGAAATAGAGGAAGAACTAAAATATAAAATAATTAATTACCTTTTCTATTATAAATGGTCAAACCATTGGGTCAGTCGAGTTACAAACCTTAGTCATTTGATAGATATTATTGTACGATATGATTCATCCTCGTGTTGCACACCATTGTCGTAGAGTTGCTTAGTTGTTAAGGTGTGAAATAATGGCAAGTTTTAGTGACTTGTATATAGTCGTTGTTAACAAAGCAGCCCTACCACTACTTGTGTCTTTTTCCTAAAATGATGAGGAATTATGGGCATTATTTTGAATATCCAAAAAAAAAAAAAATTTTTTCTTTTATTTTCTTTTAAAAACAAATACACGGACTAAGGATAGGGCACCGAGGCCATATCCCTCCTGATTTTTGAAACTTTTGACATAAAATTTGAAGTTTGGGTATCACCTACCATTATGAAGAAGAAGAAGAAGAAAAGTTAACCTCGCCACAAATGACAGTAAGACTTAGCCTCCTAACAAAAAAATTTAAATTCACTAATAACTTTAATGTTTTGCAAATTCTCTAATAGCTATGAATTCGTTAGACTAGATATTACACTTAGTTTTAAGTCGAAACGAAATATTTTAATATCCTCTATTGCACGGTTTGTCTGGAAAAAAAATTAGACCGCCACATACAACGTAGGACTCGGCCTTCTAATAAGAAATTCTCAGTTGGACAAGACTTTTCTATTTTGCAAGTTCACTTATGGATATGAATTGACTTGACTAGATAATTACTCTTAGTTCCGTAGTCATATTTGAAAGAAAGTGTTGTAACACCTCAATGTTTTTTCTTTAATTATTGATTTACTTATTATTTATCTTTATCCTTTTTTATTTCATCAATGATCCGCAAAAATAGGATTTCTTTCAAAAGCAATTTGAAGCTAAGAGAAAGGGAAAAATTAAATTCTGGAAAAAAAAATCCATACAATAATGCAATATTTTAAGCCACTTCCAATGATTTTTTGTATATAAATGAGTAAATAAAGAGTATTTGACACATCAATATATATGTATGACTTTAATCAAAATTTTTCTTTTCCTTTTTTTTTTTAAATTTCGATTCTAATGAATCCTTTTTTTTTTTTGGAAATTTCTAATGAATCCTTTGTGAGTGAGCTTCCAACAATTTTAGTTTTTTTTAGATTTTATAGAAAAATTGTAAATGCCTGACAAGGATAGGTTATAGTGATCGATTTCACCCAAAATGTGTCCAAATTTCTATAGAGAGACCAAATTGTGAATTTTTAGTTGAGTTATGGTACCAAACAAAAGTTTGAATCACAATTAGGGACCACAATGAAGGGTGACATTGCAAAACATTTCGTATGTAACAAAAACACCTTAAAATGAAAAACAAAGTGATTTTGCACTATCTAATTATCAGAAGGGTACAAGTGATCCTTTGGCTTGTTACCTAATTTACGATAGCAATTTTGTTGTTCCATACTAACATGGAAATAAAATCAGCACATCTTTTAGCATGTTTATCCTTGTTTTAAAATTTGAATTATTGTTGTAACTATAACCGAATCATAAGAATATCTTGTTATTTTTGTTAATCGAATTCTGCAGTTAGGATTTAATCTTTATCTCCCTCTACACTCGGTTAAGATGCTAGCTGAATTAATAGGGACACGTAATAATTCTTAGGAGAAAAAAAAAATGGAAACATTTATTTATATATAGAAAAAAGTGATAGACTCATCTGATGAAAAATTGGGAAAGGAAGACATTATTTTAAATCGACGTTAGACTAAGGAACTGGTTAATGAAGCTGACAATTTGAAAGTGAAGGAAGTTATTCATAAATTGTTTTGACGTTGACAATTAAAATGAAGCTAATTAGTAATTTAATTCATCAATTGAATTTTTATATTAACTTAATCAAATAATTTAGTTAGCCATTTGATTGGTTGGCATTGACTCAATCAATTGCATAAAACAATAACCTCTGAAGTCAGCTACACGGTACACCTGATGTCTTTCCTAATTCTATATGTATAATTTTATACAATAAAATGTACTTGATGAAAACAAAATAATTGAATTGATATGGTGAGACTTAAGTTATGAAGTGGACACATGCCCAACTTGTACAAGTGATATTAAATTAATTACTATATAGAGTTGAAATTAAACTAACTTTATGTAGAAGTTTTAGGTATGAGTAAATTATTAAACTTAAAGTGCGGCATTTTTACCTATAATTATTGAGCAAATTGTTTCCTCGTCCACGGCACGGTGCAAGATACAATTTGTGGGAAAAAAGGAAATTGACAAATTATATAAAAGGCAAAAGAATGATTCTCATTGAACTTATCGAATAGCAAATAGTTTGCTATATTTATAATACAATAAGAGATAAATATGTAAACATAATAAGATCACTCTAAATCTAAATATTATCTAATCAAATCAAAACATACCAAATCAGTTATAATCTCATAATATATCTAACACTCCCATCAATATACAACATGGAAAATTATAAGGCCAATCTTGAAAACCAAACTGATAATCCGATCTCCGATTGTTGCACTTCCCTTACTTTTAATATGTTTAATTTTGAAACTCATGATAAAAGAGAACCTTTAATAATTTTGATCTCATACTTGATGATGAGAAGCATGTCCAAAATTTTATTTTATGAATTTAAGAATAAAAGTAATATCAAATAACAATTTAATTTGCATGACTACACTAGATCGAGTCAAATAGAGCAATTAAAAAGATGCCAACAATAGATGGTGGCGGGAAATTAGAAGAAAGATGCCAACAGTAGATCGTGGCAGCAAANNCAGCAAAATACAAGAAGTCTATATGGCTATCAAGGCAAAAAGAGTGACAAAAAAAAAAAAGCAACAATAGATCGCCAACAGTAGATCGTGGTGGAAAAAATAGAAAAGAATTTAATTATGTCTACAATAGGTCGAGGCTTGATATTCAATTGTTCCCAATTTATTTATTTATTTTTTCAACAAGAGCTAACAAAATTTCTCAATTTTTTTAAATAACAAAATAAAAATAAAGAAGAGAACTAGAATCACTTCTTTTGTTAAGATATAATAACCATACGACGTGGGTTATTATATCTTAAATCAATATACTTGCCATTTTCAATAGTAGGTTCATAAAACAAGATGATTTAGTAAATAGTTTCAAAACTGACTAAATTTGATAAAAAATTTTCAAAACAAGCTAGGTTATTTACTCCAATTAGAGCCTTACTGGCCTCTTTCCTCATTTTGTATAAAAAAAAATGGCTCTAACACTTCTTAAAAATGTGTAAGGGTAAAAAATATATTATGGATCACATAAACATAATATGTTATAAAATTATTCTCTATTTTGTTTACTATTAAATTTTATTTCTGTAATGAGATTTATTATCACCATGACATCCATTTAAACAGTGGTAAAAGGTTCTTTCCCAATTTGTACAACGGGCCTCGAAAGCAAAAAAATTTTACGCAAATGGGATAGGTGGGCCCTAAAATTACGTAATCGGTTCATCTGTTCCCAAAATTATATATATGGTGTACCTCAATATATTTTGCCAATAGTAATAACGAATTAATTATTTTTTTCAAACAATTCGCCATAAGCAAAGGCGAATTGTAAGTAAATAATAATTCGCCAAACACAATAGCGAATTGTCAATTTTTTTTTAATATAATTCACCATTAATAATGGCAAATTATTTAATTTTAAAAATAATTAATCCTTAATAATTCGCCTTTAGCGAGAGCACAGCCAACCAAAATCGCCATGGGCCCAGCGCCTTGATCCAGGCCGAACCACCAGCCACCCCAGCCAGAGGGACTACAGTTGCCAGTCCTAGCCCTTGAGCCATGCCACCACTAGGTAAGCCCCACCGGGTTGGAAGCCAATCCCGCAAGCTCAAACCGTGGCTCCCTGGCAACAGCCCAACTACCTGGCATCATCAGATTCACACCTTCTAGCCGGCGAGCACAAAACAATTAAAAGTACCATCCGAATTTTACAGTGGTAATATTAATTGATTATTGACAGTGGGACCTCAGATCACATGGCTAGGGACCCATATTTTTTTTCTTCCTATTGCTCTACATCTTCACATTTACCAGTCCAAGTATATCATCTGTCACTGCACACCAAGTCAATTAGATAGGAACTGTACCTCTTACTCCATCACTTACATTGCATGATGTTTTATATATGCTATCTTTTTGTTTTAATCTATTATCTATACAAAAATTAACATCATCTATGAATTGTCTTGTAACATTGTTTTTTATTTATTTTGTGTCATATTGGACCGCAAATCGAGGATTATGATTGGAGCGGGTGAAGTGCATAACAAAATTTATTATCTGCATATACCCACCTCCCAAGCACTTGCCACCCAACAATCTAGTAATTTTTCTCTTTGGCACCGTAGATTAGGTCATCCCTCTTCAAGTTGCTTGCCAAATTTTGTTTCTAGTTCTATGAATAAATTAGTTTGTGATACATGTCAGACAGAGAAACATGTTCGTTTATTTTTTTAGTAAAATCTTAATAAAAGTCTATTTGCTTTTCAACGTGTTTATTGTGACATTTTGGGAGGCTACCACACGCCATCCACATGTGGAGCTCGTTATTTTCTTACTTTAGTTGATGAATATACACTAACTACTTGGGATTATCTTATGGCAAATAAGTATGAGGCAATAAACAAACTACAAATATTTTATAAAATGGTTCATACTCAATTTAATACTAAAATACAGATTTTTAGAACTAATAATTATCGTGAATTTACTAGTCATCCCATGCAAGAATTTTTCCTCAAAAAATTGGTGTCTTGCATGAATGTACTTTAGTCGAAACCCCACAAGAAAATGGTTTGACAGAACGAAAACATCACTATATTTTTAATGTGACTCAATGTTAACGTTTCCAAGCGCACCTCCCTATTTTCTTTTGGGGTGAATGCATTCTAACTGCGGTTTTTCTTATTAATCGGATCCCCTCACAAATATTACAAAACCACCAAATTACAAAACATTTCGAGTATTTGACTACTTATGCTATGCTCAAACCTTAAAATAAGATCGCGATAAATTCCAACTGCGTGTTTCACATTGTGTTTTCTTAAGCGACCTATCTCACACAGTGTGCTATTGCCTCTATAACCTAGACACCAAACGTATATTTTTTTCTCGGGATGTCACTTTTTTTAGGACATTTTTCCTTTTCAAATGCACGCTACCACAACTAATAATGTGTTAGATGAACCAAACGACCCTACCTTCCCTTTATACCTTATTGAAGACTATACTACTCAGCCCAATCCATCATATACACTACCTCGCCCAACCAGCCCTACCACCCTTAGTCTGTCTCAAATCTCTGAACAAAATCAAGCCCAATGCCCACCACCTCCGACCCAACTACCCAAGCCTAATCCAACCGAATATCCAGATTACACAACAACCATTGAACCATCAACCCCACTCGAGCCAAAATCTATCCAATCTACCGGTCCAGCATCTACTCGACAATCCACCTAAACCCAACAGCCACTACCCCACCTTCGCAACTATGTATGTCCCACACTAATAAATTCCATTTACCCACATTATCACTCCAACACGACCTTAGGTAAGGTTCACTCAAGCAACATTTTGTTTCATATTCTCATTTGTCTCCCTCTTATGTCTCTTTTTTAAGTTCCCTTTCCAAAACTATTGACCCATCGTCTTTTTCTCAAGCAATCAAGTTCCCTCATTGACGTGATGCAATTTCTGTAGAGCTAAAAATACTTGAGGCTAATAAAACTTGGATCCTAACTCCTCTACCCCCTGGCAAAAAACCAATTGGATGCAAGTAGATTTTTAAAACCAAACTAAAATTGGATAGTTCTATTAAATGTTTCAAAGCTCGTTTAGTTGTTAATGGGTATGCAGGTGGAGGGATTAGATTACATTTGCTAAACTTGTCACCGTTTGTTGTGTCTTACTATGGCTACAGTACGAAATTGGCATCTCCACCAACTTGATGTCAACAACGCTTTCCTACATGGTGATTTGCATGAGGACGTCTATATGACTCTCCCACCAGGATATGCAAGACAAGGGGAGCACCTCGTGTTTACATTGCAAAAGTCTTTATATGGTCTTAAACAAGCTTCGCGGAACTGGTATGCCAAATTATCTAGTACTTTGATTTCAACAAGTTTTCATCTGTCACATTCTGATCATTCGCTATTCACCTGTTGTCAAGGATCGACATTTACTGTTGTACTTATATATGTTGATGATTTATTGATCACAGGTAATAACCTTTAGGCTATCAATTCACTCAAATGGTTTTTGGATAACAATTTTCTCTTGAAGGATTTGGGCAAATTAAAATATTTTTTAGGCTTGTAAATCGCTTGCTCCGACAAAGGAATTTTCCCAAATCAGCAGAAATATATCTTTGATATCCTTGTTGATGTCGGTCAATCTGGATGTAGTCTCGCTAAAACTCCAATGAAGCAACATCTCAAATTAAGTGACACTACAGGCGATCCAATACCTAACCCCACTTCTTACCGATGCATTATCGGCCATCTAATCTATCTCACAATCTCCCATCCCGATATCACTTATGCTATTAATCTTTTAAGCCAGTTCATGCATACTCTTCCCACCTTTCATATGGAGGCCGCTATTCGGATTCTTCACTGTTGGAAGGGGATCCCATCACATGGTATACTATTCCCTAGTCGCAGTGATTTCTTTCTCACAGCTTATATGGATTTGGATTGGGATAGTTGTCCGATGATTGGACGGTCTACTACTAGTTTTCTTATACTCCTCGGCCCATATCCTTTCTCTTGGAAAACAAAAAACCAAGACATTGTATCATGTTCTTCTTCCAAAGTAGAGTATCGCACAATGGCTACCACTACTTGTTAACCTACATGGCTTCACTACATGCTTTCCCACAGCTCCTTCGGCCTTATATTATGACAATGTCGCTGCTTTACACATTGCTTATGATCCTGTGTTTCACAAACGATCTAAACACATAGAGATAGATTGCCACCTTGTATGATACAAGGTCCGTGAAGGCAAGATCACCCTCTTTCAGATATCTACTCACGACCAACTAGTTGACGTCTTTACCAAAGCCCTCGGAGTTAATCAATTTCATTCCCTCACTTCCAAGTTGGCATTTCATCCTTACACACTCCACCTTGAAAGAGAGTATTACTGTACATAAGGGATTTGGTTTTATTATCAGAATAATCTTGTATATATATGGGGATATGATTATGGGCAAATTAATTAGGACAATTATTTGTTTCCTTATCATTCCCTATGGTTTTATTATATATACGTGTACAGGAAATTGTAATGAATATGAAAAACATTTGCCCTTTAATTTTTTCTCTCTACATTAGTTTTAATATTAATAGCAATATTGTTAATCTTTCGCCTACGTGTCAAATGATGAGTGGATTTTATACATACGTCCATTCATCATTTGACACGTAAAAGAGAGATTATTCATAAATAGCAATATTGTTAATCTCTCGCCTACGTATCAAATGATGAATACATGTATGTAGGACATACATGCATGTATAAAATTCTTGTCCTTTTTAAATTTAGTTGATTTGCTTTCTTTGGATAAAAATGAGACACGGATCGTGTAGACAATGCCTTTCTAATATTTTTTTTCGTAAAACTAAAAAATAAAAAAAGTTTTCAGATTTTTAGCTTGTAATACAGTTCACTTGATCATTTAA
>MKEJ01036481.1:0-10350 GCA_001753735.1 Embelia ribes
TATTGTTGATTGTGAGGCATGCGATAGCAGTTTAAATGATTATTTAAATATCAGTTGTTTCTTTTATTCGTTCTCTTTGAAGTAACTCACGTCCCCGGGTTTATGGGAATTCGGGGCGTGACACTCCGCATCAACTCTGTATAGCTTCCGCATACATATATATAACTCCACATATATATATACTCTACTACAAATATATAGTAGTCAGATAGTATGTCACTATTCTTGGCTTGTCAGCCAGCCATTCGTTGTCGGACAACATCCAAATAGGTGCTCGGATAGCCACTTGATGGAGCCCCTATCGCTTCGTAATTTTGAACCCGTTGAGCCCCGATTTGATCCATTTACATTTCAAATTAAAATTTCCTTCAAACTAAAAAATCATAAATAAATGAAATATCTTTCCAAAGATATATTATAGGCTTTCATTGGAGTTATGGCTTGAGAGATATCAACAAAATACTCCTCCGCTGTCATGAGTGCGACGTAATATTTAACCGTGTTTAATCACTTCCCAAAGCAAAACCCCGATCATGAAATATCGCACACCACTTCCAAACACTAATACACAACATACGCAATAGAGAAAAAATATTACAACTCATATAATATTATTTAACAATGCAAAAAATTAACCCATAAATTTGGAGACGTTACACTATATTTAGGTCCAAGTAATTTAAGGGTATTCCTACAACTTCCCTTAATTAAAAACAACTCCTTATATTCTTATTAATATTTATTTGTATTAAAAATGTTAACAAATAATAATTAAAAGACCTTATTTTACCTTTATCATCAGTTCAAATAACAACGTACATATAGTAAATTATGGTTGAGCCATCTCAAATTGGCTTTGATGTAATAGTTAGATGTTTACAAGTTTGGACATAAAAATATAGTAGATTATGATTAATTCATCTCAACCGGCCACACAAAAAGTAAGCATATTTTGTTATCTATTCAATTTTTAGTTTTTCAAAAGTATTGTTTAAATATTGTTGGTTGTTGAGTTTTTTGTATGCAAAAATTTGTTTAGTATTAGTTTTGAAAAATAAAAATTAAAATATATTTTATGAGAATGTGTACTATATTATATTGGCGTTTGTATATATTTATTTTTAAAGTAAAATAAAAATAAATTATGATGGGATGGTTAGAGAGAGGTCGGAAGTACCAGAAAGAAAGAGGTTAATGGCCCACAATATTTGTAAAAACGAAAGGGTGGGATAAAGTAGGTGGCCCCGTGGATCTTTGGCTTGCGTGAAAATTACTTGGAAAACATTAAAATGTAGCTTTCAAATTTTTCCTTAAATCTCAATTTTAAGAATTTAAAAGTGAAAGCCTTCATCCAAACTAGTTTTTTGTTTTTAATAAAAGAAAATAGTGAAAGTAATATATTTTCCAAATAACCCCGTGTGTCGAGAAATATACCCATGGAAAAAATACATATATACACATTTAAGTATATGCATATCCGTGTACATTAAGAGTTCTCCAACTATGTGTCCACATTTCATGTAAAACAAGTCGTGTGGTTAAGAAACATGTCATAGGACTGGGGACACAAGTCATGTCTTCAAGACTAGAGCATAAATATGTGTCCCGTCTTGTTTATACTATTCAAATACTTTCATTACAAGTAAGTTACAAGAACTATTAGGTTACGTCCAATTATTATTAGTGTATCAATCTTGTAATGTCATGCCCCAAATTTTTTAAAATTCGGAGACGTGAAATTTTTAAAGAGAAAAAGGAATTGAATAACCACATTTCACTTCCTCGACTACAACAACAAACCACATATACATATAGTCTGTCTGCAAAAATAAATACATATATATATACGTATAACCTGCCTACATAATAGAATATCAACTTCAATAAAGTAAACTATCAAAGTTTATACCAACTTCTTCAAGCTACATACTTGTCCAAAAATAAAAGATAACATATACATATTGCCCCTACCTTGAATACAAAAATATAAGTATCAAATCTAAAGCCACCTCGAGTACAACTACTGCATATATCTTCCGATACAAATCACGCTTCTCAAGCATGCCCATAATCCTCTTCCGTCTACAAAACCAAATGAACCAAAATATACAAAATAAATAAATACAGGTCAAATTTTTAACAATACGATAAAAATGATTCTGAGTATTATCACTAGTATGCACATGAGTTTGTACAAAATTAACAACATATTATGATTTATGAAGTTGTACATGTTTTCAATTTGAGGGAAAATCCATAAGTTCTCCAATACCTCTAAACTAACACTTATGCAACTACCATATTTGATTTTTTAGTTTAAGTTATTGCATATTATAAGTATGAGGGGTAAGTACCTATCCACCAATGCCACTTCCATACTCGTTATACCAAAATCGAAACCATAAATAGAAACCAAAAAGTATACCCTTGAATAAGTTAATATTGACATGTCACACATATTGATGCTACTAAATACCGAATACCCAATGCACCGAATACCAAATATACTAAATACTATATTACGAAGGCAACTCATGCCCGATACCAAATAAACTAAATGCTAAATTACAAAGGCAATTCATGCCCTCGATACCAAATACACCATATACTGAATCATGAAGGCAACCCATGTCCCCGATACTGAATACAAAAAATACCGAATTACGAAGGCAACTCATGCCCCCAATACCGATAGGGCAATTAGCCCAGGTTTACTCAAACCCTCTTATGAACAATATGTGATGCGTAGGTGTCAGGATCATAAGTCAGGAATCCAAATCCTGACTCAGAACTATCAGGTGCTATCCACGAAGAGTATAAATCCATTGATTCCAAATAATATGCACTTTATATTTATCGAATTTAAGTGCTGGAATATATCTGCAAATACAAATGTTCTTTTAAATCTTAAAATCATGTATGCAAACTTCTCGAGTTAATCATACTTTTCCAATTCTAAAACATCATCCCTTTCTCTAAAATAAAAAATCCTCTTTTCCAAAAACCTTATATCCAAACCTTTTAACTTTGAAAAATCAATCATTTTCAAGCAAAAACATTATACTTTTCAAATTTGTAATACAAACTTTTCAAAGATCAAAATATATGTTTCAAATCTCCATAACTCCTTTCTTTTCAAAACTCATATTTCTCGAATACGTATTGCCATAAAATCAATTTTAGACTACCAAAGATTTCTCTAAATAAATATACTATATTTACCAACGAAGTTGACATGCCCCGCATGTAAACACTATAATATATACTTCGAATGATAAATAAATGTAACATGAGTTTAGGCTCTGAAAAGATATATAAGTTTTTATGCTCTGAAGTCTATAGTTATCTCCTCAAGAAAATATATAGACAAAAGTACCGACTAATTTTCAAACACCTCCATTTCTCATATTTGCCATAAATTCTAAACCAATACTCTATCAATATATATATGTCACAAAAATTTAGATACTACTTCAAGTATCATCTTGCTCTGAAATAATATAATGTATAAGAAATCAAAATTTATATATGAAACTAATTTTTTAACCCAATGATATGTCACATATGTCAATATATATACAAAGACTCCAATTTATATTGTTGTTTTAAATTTGCCTATACCTCAAATGCCTCTGAGAACCCATGAATGATCACGATTGTTTCACCTCGACAACTTCCTTCAAAGTCTTTTGAAAATGAGCTATCCCCACTTTTCAAAATGAGATAAACCTATACAAAGAAGTCATCTATGAGACTTAAGAGATAGATTTTACAAATTTATCTCAACTTATCAACTCGACACGAAAATAGAGTAAATGCAATGAGAATAGAAATTGACAAAACTTATGTCAAGATGTAGCCCTCATAATAGCGAGGAGAAAATGTATAGGTCTCATGCCAAATGATCGCAGATGCTAGAGATGATATCACCCCGAGAACCTCGAAGCTTCAACGCCCGAAATGATCTAGTTCTGAGCCACAAAACACATCAAACCTATATTAAGACACTTAAGAAATACGTTTTTCAACTTTATTTCAACAAAACAATTTAGCATGAAAATTGAGATAAAACCAACTAAAAAACAAGAAGAGAAAACTCATGTAAAAAGTTAGCTCTCAAATCGTAGATTTCGAATATGCTATTATTTTTCAAAAACCAAAGCCCAAGCTAGATAGATCATGGATGTAAAGATTAAAGATGGGAGAGCTCCTCTCTCTCTCTCTCTTTTCTCCTTTTTCGGTGGAAAAGTAAAATAGGGGAAAAGTGACATTGATTTGATATATAACCAAAAGTACTTTTCACTCCGTTGGTGTGTCTAATGACCCTAGTAAGTCGTCAAATGGTTGTTCAGTGGCGGAAAACCCATCGGACACCTTCCAAACACAATGAAAAGGCCTTGGAAAATTTCCAAATTTTAGCCTAAAAACCAATCCCTGGACCCCTTAGTCCAATGACCTATCCAACGACTTGGTACCATCGGACACATTCCGAACATGGCTAAAAAGTTAACATTTGACTAAGTCCAAAACAAAAAAATTCATTCTTGAAACTACTTTTTACAAACACAGATGCTACTCAGCAGTTACGAATATAAAACCACAACAATGATCACCATGAAATAAAATAAATAATATTATTACAATTCATATAATAATATTATTTATTAAGCACGTAACAATATCAATGAGCACGGCATTCCATCCATAGAGGGATGAGCAATCTAAGAGAACCATACAAATGCTTGAGTTTATATTGCAAGTGTGCGTATTGGATTTTGACAGCAGTTGGGAAGATCATATTCCCTTATCATGATCTCATACAATAATAGCTACCATTCTAGTCTCAGAATGGAATCTTATGAGGTGCCCTACAAAGAGACGTGTAGATCACTATTGTATTGGAAAGAAGTAGGAGATATGGCCTTGATAGGACCAGATTTTATACAAGAAACAACAGAGACAGTAAACTTGATAAAATAACGATTGGAAATAACAGACAGTTGACAGAAGAGTTATGTAGATAAATGGGGATGTCCTTTAGAGTTTGTAGATGGAAATCAAGTATTCCTCAAACTATAGCCCAGAAAAGGCATTAAATGGTTTGGAACAACTGGATAGTTGTCACGGTGATATATCGGACCTTTCAAATTTCTTGAACGTGTAGGACCAGTAGCCTATCAATTGGCTCTACCAACTCAGCTTGCAAATATCCATCCTGTATTCCATGTTTCAATGCTACGAAAGTAAATCCTTGACCTTACGCATATTATCAACTTTTCAGACTTAGATATAGAACCAGACGTGTCGTTTTAAATACAACCAATTCGGTTATAGGATAGAGAACAATGTTTGTTAAAAATATGGGGAATTCCATTGGTAAAGGTTTTGTGGGAATGTAGCAACGTCAAAGAGATGACTTGGGAATGCAAGGCGGAAATGAGGAAAAAATATCCTAAACTTTGTTTTTCAGTGATTAAGGGACCCTCCCTGTAGACGTTGTGGTAAATTTTGAGGACAAATTTTTGTTTAACTGGTAGAGAGCTATAACACCTTGAATTTTCTACTTTTGGCTCAAACAGTCAACATATATAAGATAATAGTCAACATATTAAATCAGTCAACTAATATGTTGAATCAGTCGACTAATTTAGGTGGTGATAGTTTTTAAAAATATGACAGGTGTCCCATTTGGGACATGTGTCATCTGTTAAACACACCCCAAAAAAGCGATAACACCCAAGAGTATTCGACAAGTATTCATTTCTATATGTTATACATACTAAATTATGAGAAAAGAGAGAAATATAGAGGAATTGAGGTAAAGTTTTGCGAAGTACATGTGTGTGAGACGTTTAAGCTTAGTAAACGACCTTTATGGTATTTTGAGTGACAATTGAGATAAGGAACCTCTGCCCCTAGCAAAATTATAGTGAGACTTAGATGAATTTATAGCTTTAGGCTTGAAACAACTTGGTTTTAGAGTAAAAAAATGTTTTTGTGAGAATAAGTTATATTTTTGTGAAAACTTTAGTCTCATCTTTGAAGAGAAATTATGTGTATGATTAAGTGACATTTCTGGAAGCTTTTGACAAAGAAATTGTAAATTTTGAAATTGTAATAAGCTAGAAAATAACTTGTTCTTGACTAGAACAGGGTAATTAATTGACTGATTGCTATAGGCAGAGCTTCAAACTGAGCCATTTGTGATGTTTTTCATCCATGAACATCTTTTTATGACCCGAAAGTGAGAATATAGGTAAAAACCAAACTAGATCAGCGTTGGTTGTGAGAAAGAATTAAGAACAAAGCTTTTATAATCGTTTAAAAATTACAGGTATGGGTTAGTTATGGGCAATAGGCCCTACAATAATTAACATATATTGTATGCGTGTTATTGTATGCTAACATGCATGTTGATGTGGTATAATAAAATGCTTTGGCGTAAATACGTGTGTGATTTATGTGCAAATAAAAGCTACGTGTGCAAATAACTACAATCATAAGTAAGCTGGTGAAATATGTAATATATGGCGTGATAATATGTGGACGAATTAATAATATTTGTTGGGACATACGAGTTGGTGATTGGCAAAACTATGTGGCATTTTTTTTAAATTTGGCATTTTTATGAAAACAAATTCAGCTTAGAGGACCATTTTCGAAAACAAAAATTGGTCCATTTGGCATATTGTACCAGAGTGGAGGACATACCTTCATTTAAGTACCATATGAGTCTTTCGCAAGACTCGAGGTGTATAAGGACATTCATTTTGTAAATCTTTATGCATAAAGTCTCGAGATATGTTTCCCGAGTAGGCATGAAGTGTTTCTCAACACAATAACTATAATTACAAGAATATGTGTAAATTAGCGTAGCAATGCATGTTGTTTGTTTAAATACTTAATTAACGTAAGAAATATTACTTGTCAACTAATCCCATTTGTTTGTTGTTTATCAACCGGCAGGTATAGGAAAGGAGTTAGATGATGCTCAAAAATCAAGATAGAGTAGCAGGAGGAGTAGATCCATGATAGAGCTCAAGTTGTATTATCTAGTTAATAGTTGCACATGTTTAATTAAGATATGTGTTTTGTAAGCTGATAAGCCTCTTTGAAGTACTTTCTGAAATCCCAAGGCTCATACTTCGTAACTAATAACACTTGTATTATACCTGTTTTGTGTTATAAACTATATCATTTTGCAAAATATATCATGTGGTCAAAAAAAGGGGGTAACTTTGAGCTTTGGATCTGTGAAACAAAGTAATGTTTTATTAAAATCTCATATGCTTGGGATCCTTGTGTTTCAAAGGCATGATAGATATTGTTGTTGTAAATATTCAAGATGGATTATTGTATTCGGGTTGTTGACAATTGGTAGATATGGATTGTTGGCGGTGTATTTTATTTTATTTTTATTTTCACTTCTTTTCTTTCTAAGTTCATGTCCCTGGGTTTAAGGAAATTCAAGGCGTGACACTAGATGTATCTATATAGTTTAGCTAATTCTTTTGTTTAATCTATCATTGGCTTACTATTTTACAGGTTGGTTGGCTACCGTGCTTGACATACCCCTTAATAGTTTCATTCGCCTATGTTTTTGCCTCATATTTATTAAATTGTCTAATGTGGCTTTTCTTCTTTATTGTGGCTATTAATGTGTCCTTCAGAGATCAATGACTTCCCTCATTGACTTTCTAATGACTAATGTTGTAATACCGCTAAGAGTTTTTACATTAGACAGAAAATCAGTCGGTTGATTACTTGTATCAGTTGACTGATTTTAATCCAGACAGAATTATGCCAAGTAGCTAGACACATATCAAAGCCCCTCCTATCTATTTATACACTTGTATAACCAAAAATTTCATTTATTTTACTCACATTATTAGTATAGAGAAAGTACGTGTGAGAGAAAATTGAGAGAAAATGACCAACTTCTTGTCAATTTGGAGTCTACCTGAGCTATCTAAAAAATATATTGTACAACATAGGGCTTCCTATATTACGACCCCAATTTTTTGAGCCTTTTTATTTTTTGCATTGATGTTATGTATCGACTTTGTTTATTGCTCATATATGGCCATATTTTCATATCGGATTCATAGGACTCCTCTCAGTTGTGATTCGAATTGTTTGATTCATCGTTGTTGTCATTTGTATTATGTGCTAGGTCCGAATATCAAATTAAAGTTATTATTCTTACTTCTCATGATTAGTAGACTATTTTGGACTATAAATTCCTAGTTATCCATTTCTGTTTGATAGATTAAATAAAGGGGATAAGAAGAGGTGATTTGGGGATTTTTTATGGAAGTTTGCGAGGATTCTTCTGGCGTATTGTGAGGTACGAGTAGCCTACAAAATAGGAATATATTTGTGAGTTTGAGCGAGTCCCTAATTGTATGATTGGGGTATAATTAGTTGCTTTATTGAGAGTAACATTTATATAAATTTTTATTTGTTAGAATTTATATGAATGAATGAAAGCATGTTGATTGAAATTAATATGAAATATATTGTGTTACATATTTATTTTATATTTGTGAGCATTTGGCATAACATTTAATATGTTTATGTTTAAAAGTGAGTTTTTGATATTGATGCTTATCAAAGTGAAAAAAATGTGAGTTTTTTGAAATGAAATTTTCAAAAAGTGAGAATTGGTTAGAAAAGTGAAATTTGCAAGAAAAATGGACTTTTATGAGAAATTGGAATGAAGCAAGCTTTTGAATTAAAAGTGGGTTTTAAAGTGAGAAATTTATATTATGTGAGAGTTACATTGCATTGCAAGTTAAGTCATTTTTATTTCTTTTCGAAACAATGTCACCTTTTTCAGATAATAGAAAAAATAAAGAGAAGGCTCAATGCCTTACCATGAATGTTAGGAAACATGCACAGGGAACTACCATTAAACACAACTCTGATGGGAGGTAGATCAATGAAGGCTTTGATTGCGTCTCTGCTGGGAGGCGGATCATAGCATTATTTTGTGAAACGAAAAGAGATTCTAATCCCACATTTTACTTTGTGTTGTGGTTGGGGTGTGTGGTAAGTGTTGTTGTATTGGTGTGATATTTTGGCTATCATTACTTCACATTCATACCTAAATATGTACATTCATGGTTACACTTGAGGCACCATATAACATCACATGTATCATGTCATTTAGAAGTCTAACTTGTACATTTTTTCCCCATATTTTGACTTCAAACTGTGTTATAGGTGCGGAGACAAGCGAGGACCATCCTTGAACTAGACATGCATTGTACTGTGGATATATGCTCTAAAACTTGTTTTAATATAGTACTTTTGTAGCCTCTTTCATGTTGTTATATATTTCTCAAGGCTTTGTGATGTATTAGTGTTGACATACTCTTTTGCTTATTAAAACTTGTTGTCACTTTAGTGGTTGTTTTTGTATCGTGTAAGAAAAAAATGTAATATACATATATATATATATTGGCAAGTAGTATGCACATCTATATATATTTTCCGGTGCATTCATGGAGTTCGAGATGCACTCATGGTATTTGTAGTATTCATAGCATTCGGAGCATGCGTGGCATATTATAGTAGTTGATTGCAACTTTCATAGTTTATATATATATATTTATATATATATATATATATATATGCATACCATGGTATACCTATATATATGTACTCGTAGTTTTTGTCGTTAGTGGCGTGGCGTTTCCGTGATAGTGGTGGCGTTTCAGCGATAGCGGTGGCATATTTGTGATGACTGTGATGCATCTGTGATAACATTAGTGTATTCGTAGTAGATGATTACGGAGTTATATATATATATATGAAGATTGATATACATATATGAGATATATATGTACCAGTAGTACTATACATATATGAGAGATATATATGTACAAGTAGTTGTCTACATATATGAGATATATATATGTACGAGTAGTAGTATACATATATGAGAGAGAGATATATACGAGTAGTAGTATATATATATGAGAGATATATATGTACGAGTAGTGATATATGTATATGAGAGAGATATATATACGAGTGGTGATATATATATATGAGATATATTATAGCATACCTATATATTATATATCTATATTCGTGGCATTCTTATTGGTGTCATGGCACATTCGCGTTGGTGTTACAGGTATTTGTGGTGTTGTTGGCGTGTC
Organism: Embelia ribes; assembly: GCA_001753735.1. NCBI lineage: Eukaryota > Viridiplantae > Streptophyta > Magnoliopsida > Ericales > Primulaceae > Embelia > Embelia ribes. The sequence goes on from MKEJ01036481.1 coordinate 10,170, forward strand.
GTGGTGTGTTGGTGCCTCGTGGAGCATTCGTGACTTTCGCAGTGGAGTAGTGGTGTTTCGTTACTATATATAGAGAGAGTGGGAGATATTGTTATATATATATATACACACATATACTTACTAGAGGAGTATTATATTAGTTATCACATATTTCGGATTTTGAAAAACTTATGAGTTGGAA
>MKEJ01036504.1:0-11195 GCA_001753735.1 Embelia ribes
GCATTCACACCGGTCTTTCTACGAGTATTCACTCTAGAAGCATCAACATTTCAATTCTAAATCGGACACTTTCAACGATCATAATTTTTATACAAAATAGAAATCAATGTAACATATTTTTTTAAAATTTTATTTTTACACATCATTAATATTAATAAATAAAAATAATAAATTACGAAAAAATATTTTTCCAATTTATTTATTTTATTTTGGTGCTAAAAATTTATTTTTTTAAATAGAGAAATTATGAATAATTACTTTTTCAATAGAGGAATTCACTATAATATTTCTAGAAATTTTTTTGAACCTCTTTTAATTTCTCTTGTTGAAGGCAAAGCAAGAGTGGGGTGAATTAGTTTTGTTAAAAAAAATTATCAAGTAAAAACTTTTAACCTATTTTTTAAATGTGTGATGAGATATGTAATATGAATAAACAATAATAATAATAATAATGTACTGAAAAATAAATTATAATAAAGAAATACGCACTGGGATAAATAGTGGTTCGACAATAGTCTTTCCTGATAATAAATCGGTAGGATCACTACGTCTACTCTTCAAGATTATATGTCTTGGATTCCCTGTAGTATGAAATGTAAATCTTTAGACCATAAAGGACCGGTTGGTTTTTCGGATCCCAACCATAATTTAAACCAAGGAATTTATCGGATATTACTCATAACCCGAGTACAATTCATCTCAAAATACTCAAAACTCACAAAAAAAAGAAAATTGAAGTTTATTGTCTACTTATAAGGATTATAACAAAGTTTTAATATGAAAATTCCACTGAAATAAACCCTTACAGACTGATAACAAAATTAAACAAGTATGGAAATGGAACTTTGAGCTTTTGATTTTTGGCTTTAAAGCTTCTTTCTCTCAATTGATTCTAGCTTATTAATATCAAATGAGAGTTACAAGAGTACATCGTCGTAGGCATACACGTCGAGGAGGTTGATTATTGCTTCTTAGAGAATGCGACACAAAGCCGTCAAAATACGGTGTCATTTATCTAAGCCTACTTGTGTATTAAAATTCATACATCGTCAATATTTTAAAACTAAATTCATTTCAAAAATGTTTATTTTTTCACCAAACGTTTTAAACCTTGGTTAAAATTGGAAAAATACATTTTATATTTTATTATAATATAAATATTTATTTTGTAATTTTTAACAAATTTTATAGAAAAATTAGTTTGGATAATTTTTAAAATGTAAACTTCTAATATGAGAAATGAGTTTCAAGAAAATGAGTTGTAAAAATTAAAGAAAACTAATGATGTGAATGCTCTAAATTGGGGCAATTTGGCCAAGCGATAAAGTTAATAAAAAAATTACAATTCACACCCATTGAATCGAGCCGTTCATTAACAAGTTCAAATTCAGCTTGGACTCATTTATTTAAAATAATCCAAGCTTATAATAGTAAAGTAGGGTCCGTTTTATAAATAAGCCGAGTTTGAATAGCTACCAACTCGGCTCGTTAAGAGTTTAGACTTGTTTTATCGATTTTAAAATTAAAAAAAAAAATTCATAACATAAAAGTGAGTCTCAGTGCATAAATATATTTAGTTTAAATTTATTATGATATCTAGAAAATGGTTGGCATAGTACTTGATTAGTATAATTATCTAATAATTTTACTGTTTCTTAGTAATAATTTTGTACATTTTTTCATTACTAATTATCTTTTGCGTTATTTTAACAGATGAAATTATTTAAAAATAATACTTTCTTCAAAAATGAAACTGAAAAATTATATAAATATTTTATATATAATATATATGCTTGTAAATTGTTGTATTTGATTTTAACTTCATAACATATCATGTTAATTTAGATTTGTTAAGAATATTAATTTCTCAATTCACCAGGTGATGGCAAGAATTTAAAGTAACTGAGTGTTGATGGAAAATATTGTGCTCGGCTCGGATTGGTAGTCAATTAGGCTCAAATCTGTTCGTTTGTAAACGAGTCGAGCCCAAACATAAAAATAAGCCTTCTTAAGTAAACGAACTGAGCACGAATGATTCAAAACTCAACTTAGATTGACCCATTTGCAATCCTAATGGCAATCCCAAGAGGAAGGCAGGGAGGGCCACAGGCTCTTGAGCTGCAAGACTTTTGTAGAATACATATGCAAATTTTAAAAAATTAGCTCACTACACTCTTAAGTTTCTCCCTTTGCATTTAACCTTGAATAATAAGATGGATCCCCCAAGAAAAAATCTTGGATAGGTTAATGTTCATACCATCTAAGTTTTGGATTGGTAGATGATTTGGACTCGGAGTACAAAAAAAAACATTCATTCATGTATAGACTCGGATTAAGAAATTTGGCTGATAATCATTCCATATGCGAGAAAATGGTTCATTAATTATCCAGTGGCCGAGCATTCTGAGTATAGCACCCACCATCGTGTACAAAATAATGATACACAATATCATTGTACCAAATAGTTAGACTAACTATTAGAACCCCAAGCCCCGTAAGCGTAGTTGGAAAGCAGGGGCTGCAACCATCAAAAGATGGATGGCCAATTTTTATGGCGTAATAATTTTAATTTGTTCGTTGAATCCGATCTTAAATTTATAACCTAGGGGTTGCATCAATGACACAGAGACTGGAAATGGGTTCTTTTTCTTGGTCTCGGGCTATTTCATAAGAAAGGAGAAGATGGTGAGTTACAGAATCTTTATGCATTATTTGAGTCTGTTCAAGCACTCGTTCGAGTGTTTTTGGGTGAACGAGTATGGCAGGGAGGACGAGAGGAGGCCATGTATCGAGAGCGAGAGAGGTGCGTGTAAGTTGCATGGAGATGAGTTCTTGAGACAGCAAGGTTTAAAGGAATCTCAAAAGTGGAACAATTTTGCTGTTATGCTGGGGATTAATGTAGGGGATATAGAGTTCTTTGTTTTCTTAGTTTATGGTCAGATGTCACAAAAGTAGCAAATAAAAATTTGGGTTTTTCTTTTCTTCCAACTTTATTTCATTCTTTTCTTGGACAAGGTAAACCTAATTTTTAGACAAAAAAAAATCAACATCCAAATGTTACATATATAAAATATGAACACGTATATGCTACTTCAATGATTCCATTATGTCATTCCTTTTCCGATTCATTTTTTTTATGTTTAAGATTATTAAAACCAGCATCTGATCTTTCAGGATTGATAAATGAAACAGGATAAACAAAAAAATTAGCTAGACTGGGGCATTTAACTAATGTTAAAAACTCAAACATCTACAACTTCAAGGGGGGAAACATATTTTGAGACAAAATACATCTAAACAGATTATTAGTATAATTACAAAATGAATATGCAATATATACATGATCATGTATACAACAAGGATGGGTTGGGAACAAGAAGAGCTGATACAAGAAATAACTCGGCTCACTAAGATAGAGAAGACTCCTCAATACCCCTCAAAATTTGATGACGAAAACTATATCCATGTGAACCATTCCGTCTAAAAATGTTTGGCTGAGATCGAGTTTGGTACTTCTTATCACATTTGTGCTTCTACTTTTATACTTTGAATGGTTTCCAGAATTGGAAAATGAAAAGCGGAAGTACCCTAGCAATTAGCAATTCCAAAACTGGATAAAAACCTCGAAAACATCAACTTTCCACCTTATGCAATCTGTTGCATCGAGTGCCTCTTGTTGCTTTCTATTATTTTTTCCTGAATATAGTAACTTAACCAAAAAAAAATCCTAAAACTAAGTGTTACCAACAAAATCTAACACTTCACGGTAAAAAATGGGAGCTAGAATTTAATGCTTCTTACGAGTTTATTTCACAAGCTTCGGTCGCATATCGATGTGAAAGTCATAGTCGCATGCGATGCATCCGTGTTCCCAAGCAAGGATGAATAATTCTGCTTATTGTCTGACGATGAAGATGCATATAATGAATCCGTTTGAGTTTTGAGCTCATTTGATTTGGGAAGATGACTAGGTCTTGATATGTCCATGTCATCGATGTTGATCTCACCCGTCATCATCTTCATCACTTTGGACATGGTGGGACGGAGCTTTGGCACGTCTTGAGTGCAAAGAAGAGCAATCTTCATGAAATTACAAGCCTCATCAGAATTGGTGCCCATTTCTAACGAGGTATCCACAAGTCTAGCTAGATTCCCCTTCTCGTACATTTTCCACGCCTACAAAACATTTTCTTTTTTAACAATATAAAAAAATTCTAATAAAGAGATTGAAAAGAAAAAGGTTACATTCTACACCAAATTGATACACCATGTATGTTTTTGGTTAGGTTTACGAGAGCCATTTCTAGTCTAAAGGCCAAAAACACTACTTTTAGGTGAAATATTTTTCTTTAACAAAAATTCTAGCAAAATGTCCAAATTCAAGTGATCTTGAGAAAAACAAAATAGCTTTATATACAACAAATGAGAGCGGCCATGTTTGTTTACGCCCAGTCGTTACACTCATTACCCTAAAAAGGGACTGAGAAATTCAAAAATTAATTACCCTTTCAAGAAGGTTTTGTTCCCCGATTGGTAAACACTTGTTTGTGTTGCATCTCCCAGCAACAATTTCCAAGACAAGAACACCAAAACTGTATATATCTGCCTTCCAAGTCAGATGCCCTTGTAGTGCATACTCGGGTGCCAAGTAACCCCTACATACACCAAAGATACCACAATTATAAACAAAAAACAGTCATGAACTCAGAGACCTAATCATAAAAGAATAGGGGCTACACAAAACATGGTTCACAAACCTTAAACTCAAGATTCTCTAGCATTTGTGACATAATAAGCTCAGAAAACAACTTCTGCATCATTAGCGTCATCCAAACCTTATATTCCAAAAATATGGAATTAGCTAAATAGAACCAGAATAAGATATCACGTCGGGTCATTAACGTGAATTTTTTAACGCCACTTGTTCTTATCTAAACAAACTTGCTCATCTATTTCTGTAATACCCATATCATTTGAATCCACGTTTTTGCTTCTATGGCATAAAACAGCTTTTACTCGGAGAATTTTTGCTTCTATGGCATATAAACCTATAAGATTTAAGTTGGATCCCTCTCTCTACTCTCTCTATGCACACAAAGTTCTCATCCTAATGCAAAACATTTTAGAAATAGATTTTCATATACTCACCTTGTTCCAGCAACACGTGTGCTAATATGAGTCTTGTTGTCTGGGAAAAGCTTCGCGAGACCAAAATCTGATATTTTTGGTGTTAGGTCTTTGTCAAGAAGAACATTGCTTGCTTTTATATCTCTATGAACAATATGCGGTTGAACTTCCTCGTGAAGAAACGCAAGCCCCTTCGCAACTCCAACGCAAATTATCTTCTTTCTTTCCCAGTCAAAATTAATCCTCCTGTTCCCTTCATCTAAATAAAAGTAACCAAATTCATAATTTGCAGGCTAACTCATAAAAGTTTTAGGCGAGTAAATATAGAACTAAAATGAATTTTCAAGTTACCGAGTAGGGTTTGAGCCAAGCTATTGTTCTCTAAATAGCCATATACTATGATTCTGTGACTACCTTCCACACAACAACCATACAACTTAACCAGATTTTCATGGTTTATATTTGATATCACAATCAACTCGTTTACAAATTCCTTCACCCCTTGCCTTGACTCAGCAGAAAGGACTTTGACAGCAACCATGGTGCCATTTCTAAGAATTCCCTGATAATTTAAAAAAAAAAAAAAGATAAAGGTACGACGTCGGTAGGCCAATTATTGAAAAGGAAAAAAATGGGTGTCCGAAAAAAGAAGCTACCTTGTAGACTGAACCAAAACCACCCTGCCCAATTTTCATAGCCAGACTAAAATTTTCCGTGGCGGTACTCAATTCTCTATAAGAGAACAGCTCGATGTTGTGGGTATGGGAAAACTCTGGACAACATTGAACCTTGTTAGAAGATTTTAGACTGATGAAATAGTGAAATGCTAATATCAAGTAGGCAATAAACTAATCAAATCACCATATTCATCATCAAAGCCTTAAATCCCAATAATTGAGGTTGGCTAAATGAAACTAAAATAAGATATTTATGAACTTAATTTTTAGATACCACTCATTTCTATCTGAGGAAACTTGCTCATCTAGATCTAGTTCACCAATACACATTTTATTTCGTATCAGTTGCATTCAAGTTTTTAGAGGTTCTTCCCCTACCTTTCCTTTTCTTCTGGCGCCCATGTTAGATTTCTTTTTCTGTTCTCTTCATAAATGAAAGTTCCAATTTGAGCAATAAACTAGAACTAAATTTGTCTAGACGTTTACCTTCATCAATATCAATTGTTTGCGACCTGGGGGGAGCTACCTTCTTTCTGGAAAAACAAGGAAAACAACTCATTACGCCGACTCGGTACCCAGCTCACAGTAAAGCACTTCTCTGCACAGTCTAACCAATACATATTAGGTTAACATGGGAATCCAAAAAAATTCAATTCGGAGTTACCCAGCGGGAAACCATAATTGTACATTATAAATTAGAATGGAATGAGCAAACTTAATCAGCTTAGCTGCTTTGCTACAATTCAAAGAAATTTAAATTTTGATTTCTTTGCTCAATCTTGCTTTAGCAACAACCCTTTTGCTTTGTTATGCAAGCATAAATGACATAAAAACTAGTAATGCATTATAGCGTCGCACTCGCTACTCAAATCGTGGATGCCATATCAACAGCTCAGATTGCGCAATTGCTGCTACTGATAAATTTAGCTAAAGGCGTTCCCAGCGGTGCTCCTAAATAAGTCTCTATTCTAAATTTTAGATAATAAAAATTGAAGGGAAATCTCCCACTAGTGTGTCTAATACTGCTCAATCCAGTGAAATACAGGGGTTAACCCAATTCTATTTTCAGAGTTTGAGACATGGTGATTAAAATTTAGGAGTTAAAATTAAGGACCGTAAAGATGACATCATATATTTATTGTAATAGGATTACATAATCATAAACACGTGAATCAACACAAAAAATTCAGCAAAATGAGAATAACTGAGACTAACTCACAATCAAGATAACTCGGAAATGACGCTCACCCTGTTTGATACGTAAATGCTGAGGGAGGGAGAGAGAGAGAGAGAGAGAGAGAGAGAGGGAGATTTGAAGAAATCTTCGTTGACTAAATAAATATTTAAGAGCATTCACACCGGTCTTTCTCATTTAATTTAGGAAACTATTTCACCAGCTAGAAGTCCACATCTTGAAATTGCCCCACGAGTATTTTTATCAAATGTATTAAGAAATTCTAATTATATATATTACAATAAAATCGTATATTTTTCCTAATGTTACTAGGATTTATAATTTTGTTGAATTATTTTTTAATATTTTGATAGTGAAGTTTTATTATAAATTCCTTCAATAAAAAATCTACTGCATTATTTCTCATAGATTTATATAAACTATGGAAAATAGAAAGCTAGCATTTATGTGAATGCTCTTACAATTTTAATACTTACTCCGTCTATAAATAATTGTCAATTTCGACCATGACAATTTTACGAGAAATTAAAAATTATATTGATATAAACTAACTTGAATGTTTGATGGACAATCATACCTCTTTCATGTTAGATGCTAATGATTTGAAATTTGAAGTAAGATAGCTTGTTTAACTTTTTTTGGTAATAATTCCGGGTAATATTGGAAGTGTATTACATCTTCAGAGCATTCATATCGGTCTCTCAAATCAGGAAATGAGAAATTGAGCATAAATTTTTCTAGAAAAGCTAACTTTTTCCATTGAGAAAATTACGTTTCACAATTGTTTTATCAAAAATATAATTTTTTTCGGATTAATATAAAACAAATACACCAATATATTGCAAAAATATATTTTTTTTAGAATTTATTATTTTTATATATTAATATTTTTTATGTATAGAAAGGAATGTTTAGAAAATCTGGTGTCCCATTTCTATTCATTTTGCAAGAGAAGAATTAGAAATAGATTTAGAAAGGCTGGTCTGAATGCTCTTAAAACTGAGAGAGTAACAGTTAATCAAATACCCAACTGTTATAAAACGAAACCTATCATTACAAATACAATAATAATAATAATAAACAGTTAATTCATCCAACATACACCCCATTTGTTTACAAATGAGCCCTAAATTGAAACAAACCTGAAATTCACTGTCTTTAGAAAGAGAACGGAAGGCGGTTTCCAGCTCGTCCAGCGCGTGAATCAGCGTCTCCGGCACATACTTCCCGCCAAACTTCCCGAACCGCCCGAACGAGTCGGGCCGCTGAAGAACCGCCGGTTCACTCGTTTGCCGGGTCACCGGGTCCCGAGTGAAGACACAAGAGATCGAAGAGGACCTCTTGGAATGGCACGGCGTAATTTTATTGAATTCCAAGGGTGAATTGGAGTGGGAGAGGGCAGGCCGGTAGGGCTTGGCCAGGAGAGCGGTGGAAGCTTGGGTTGCACACGCCATAAGAGAGAGAAATATGTTTTTGGTTGAGACGATCACTGTTGTATGTATGTATGTATGTATGTATGTATGTATGTGTATCTTAATCTATATATATAGGTGGTGGTGACGTGGCTTATCACTATTTTTGCAGGAACAAAAATCAGGAAATGGAGAAAAATTAGGTCATTGTGTTAATTGTTGGTCTTTCTTTGATAGCAGCTGATATGGTAAACGTAATTGACACGACTCTCATACGGCAAGAGATTTTGTGATATAATTAAAATGAAGAGGAAAAAAATTTGAGATAAATTGGTGCAAATTGTTTACCCATAAAATGAGATTATGAGTTAAAGAAATTTAATTATTGCGACACTCTTGGTGCTTATCTGATAGAAATGGTGTGAACCCTCTATTTACTGCTGATAATGTTTATTTAATTTGTTATGATTCATCCAACAAAAAAGAACAGGACGATAAAAAAAAAATTAAAATGCTTTAATTGGAATTGAAGAGAGAAAGTGGAATTTGGATACTCTTAAATTAAATTGCATTTATTCCCAACAAAGCAAATAAAATATTTGATACTAATCACTTTTCTCTCTCATCCAAAATTTAATTTTATATATTAAATTTGATTTATATTTATTCACTATCTTAAGTATTTTTTATTATATAATATGAAAATATATTATTATTTTACAATTAAATTTCAAAATTTTAAATTCAGTTCCATATTAAAATGAAGAAATAGATGTGAAATAAAATACATATTTTTAAGAAAATATTTATATTATTATATTATTTAAATATTCATATTTTATACTTTATAATGAATAGCACTAATGTAGTAAAGAGAAAAATGATTAGATGAACTTTTTGTGATTGAGAATAAGAAATTTTGTTTTGTGAACTCTTTATTTATTTTATTTTACACATGTAAAGTTGAAATAAAAGTTATGAAAATTATGGAGAGAAATAATCATGAAGAAAAGCTTAATACAATTGATGATATAGATGTTAATAAATTTATTCTTATATTAAGTACAATTTGTCTCCCATCCTACATAATACGAAATTAAGACCATTAAGATACAATGTAAGTTAAAATGCAAATGCACCTTTTTTTTCTAAAAATTAAATTCATAATGATAATTGTATTCATCTATTTTCGTATTAATAAATTGATCCCCATTGGGATTAACTGCAACTTGTACGTTTGGGATCCACTCAAATACTCTTGGCTAATTTGAGAAGAAAAGAAACTATATGGTCTTGCATTCTAGGAAGTTCTTTTCGTAGGATAAATTTTTTTCATTGCAATATATAAAAATTACTATAATTTCAAGACAAGTTACTATAATTGAGAACACATTAATACATATATTTTTAATTTAAAAATAGTAATAATAAACAATTTCTCAGCTTATGATAACTTATCCTTAAAATATAGTAATTCGTACAAAAAATTTTATTGTACAATTTTCGTCGATTTCCTCTGTATGATGTTATTCAAGCAATTCCACTCTTCTCGTCGTGACAGAAGAAAAGGATAAAACGTCATTCCCTAATCTCCACCTGAAATTCATCATGAGGTTGAGGGCGGGTTGAAGCGTAACTGGTCCTAAATTATTGTTTTTTAGGTCTGAATACTTTCTCCGTCAATATGTATCTGGTTTTCCTTCCAGCATCAAAAGCTTTTGTTAGCATAAGGCCACTTGTTACCATCGAAGAAAGTTTTCCAACAATTTTTTGTATTTCTGAAAATTTATCTTGATCTTCTTCCACTGTTTTCTATCTAAAATTCAAGCAATGAGTGTATGTATATACACACCTGCTTCTCAAGTTTCCTCCCGATAAGCTATTTGATAATTAGCGTGGAATACACAAACAAAAAATAGCATCAACGCTCACATATGAGACTTGAGGGCGTTAACGCATTTCCTAGCAAAGTTTCTCTTTGTATCACCAAGTCCTCACTAGATAGAGACCCGAAATGGTTTGGCGACACACATTCATGTTGGGGTTATATTTATCTTCTGCAGTTATTGTGTATCTACTATGTATTAATGTTGTCGATAATGCATGTTATTGTTCTTTTTAAAGTCTATCCGTTTCTACAAATGCTACTATGCTCATCCTCCCATTTGAATCAAAAATATATGTAACATTGTCTAATAACTTTTGATGATAAAAATGTTAGTAAATCAAGACATTTTTTCACAAAATATTACAAATCAATGTGATAACAATTATTAAAATTAAGAATTATCATATCAGAAATTTGTTTAAGTCAAGCGTTCATGATTAGATTTAGATCAATTATAGGAAATTTCATAATTCTATTTGATATTATTATTATTATACACATTTAATTTAATCTTGATTGTGATTATTGCGGAAACCTTCTCAAATATTTATTTAAAACAATTACAGGAAAATTTTAATTATCACATAGATTTCTATTTGATAATATTATACACATTTAATTTAATCTTGTTTATGATTATTGGGGAAGAAGTTTAGACCACCAATGTTGCGGCACGTTCAGCATAGTATGCTTATGCGCTGATTTTTAAAGACTAATGTTATACCACCTCATTTTCATATTGTCAAGAGAATTTTAAATTATTTAAAAATCGATAGCATTCAATTATATATGTTAATATGTAAAAAAATACTTGTTAAAAATTATCCATGAATATAACAATTACTCATTTTCAAAATATTTTTATTATTATAAATTAATTTTATTTATCAAATTTT
>MKEJ01036505.1:0-19876 GCA_001753735.1 Embelia ribes
AAGCTAATCAACATTGTGTAATCATTTTATTGATATTAATGGAACCTCAAGGGTTTAGTCTTGAGAGAATGGACGTAGGGAATCGAGGAAGATCTTTGGTCGAACTACTATAAATGAGTTTGCATCTCTTTCTCCTTTACTAATTTTAATTTTAGAATTGATTGTTATTATTAGTACAATTTTTTATAAATCCCAATTCACACTTCCTTTTGTGATTTGCCACCAGACCAACAAGATTTACAAAGAAAAATATTGGTTTACCTTATCCAAAAGGTGGGAAAATAATTAAAGCAGTTTGTAACTTATGTGGTGTTGAGTTAAAGTCAATAGATGGGATGACACTTCTCACTTACTTAGGCATTACAATAAACACATAAACATACCAGGAAAAACTTAGCAAATTTTCTTATTTTTATTTTCTTTGAACTCGATGTAGTTGAGAATTACGTGCAATGAAGATTGCCTAGAGAAAACAAAAGAAGATTTGATAAAGGGATGAACTAAAGTTGACGAGCGATGTTCTGATTAAATTTAAGTATTTTAGTGATTTAGTTGTATTTTTTTATTGATTATAAAAAAAGAAATGTAATGCTTTAAATATGAATTGAAGTAATAGTTTTATTCTCTTGTTCAAATTGAGTTCAAAAATATTTATTCCTTATTTCTCCAATACGAATTACAATAACATAATTATGTATGTCACAACTTATAATAAAATAATTTAAATTATTAATTAAAAAAACTAGTTATAACTTGTAACTTAAAATGAAACAATTTTAGGAAATTTGTCGACTTATCTGCTTGGTCAGTCTACTGATATTGCGGGTAGATCCACACCCACACTATATATATGCAAAGTATGGTACGAATATGGATCTCCTCTCAGACCGGCCGGGTGTAACGAAGACTCCTACTTTTCAGAATATATCCTTACTTAATGTAACAAAACTTCAAGAATAAGGGTCCATTCTCGTAATGAATCCATATTTGTGAGACCAAAACGTAACGGAGTTCAAACCTCAAGGACTTGTTTGATTAGCTAAAATGAGATTTAGAAAGCTTTGCAACTGCTCAAACCCAAGTGACTCTCCGGCGATTTCGACCGGCGAACGGCGATTTACCGAACCAAAGGTCTCTCTCTCTCTCTCTCTCTCTCCCCCCTTTCTAATCTCCGATTAGGTATGTTCTCACGCTTCCAGAGCTCCTTACTCGACATATACTTACATTATATATCTATATATGTGTGTGTGTGTGAATAGATCTTTGTGCATTTCGCCTGATTCGAATGTTAAATTACTGCCTGCCAATGTAATATTAGTGCATCCCCACCGGTCACCCTAAGCAGCTCCCTATATCTAAAATTTAGAGATTTCCCCCATATTAGAGCATTCACACTCTCATTTGATTTCTCTGATGAGAAATTTGCTACAGCAGTGTTTCTATATTTCTTAGTTTATCGAAATCTGGTCTATTAAAATATTAACCTTTTTCCACCATAACAATAAAACCATAGTAAACAATAGGAAAAACCATATTTTATAGAAATACTGGTAGAAATTTTCTAAAATGGTGATCTCTAGTGAGAAATGGGTTGGTAGAAAGTGAGACGTTGAATTTAAAAAAACCACTCTAAATGGATATTTGTACATTTTGCCTGATTTGGGTGTTCAATTAACTGTAGGCCATGACAATTTTTGGGATTGATCCAAGGGTACCCAGAAATCACTATTCAATCTTCCTTTGGTACATGCTCCCCTAAACTAGGAGTCTACTGTTCATTCCCATTCTATATATATTTTTTATTTATAGGTCATGGTGGGAGCATTATCTATATCTAGCCTCTAGCTTAAAGTTTTAGGAAATGGAATTTAGGGGTTGGAAATAATTACACTGGTATTGAAACAATCTTTGGAAATTTTGCCTGATTTTATTGTTCTATTAACTGTCTATGAATGCAATTCTGCTAGTAAGTGGTTCTCTTACTTAAGCCTCAGACCAGATCTTCCCAATTAAACACTCAACTCATGTATTTGTTGTTATACATTCATGTACCCATGCATCTTCAAATCTTTTACATTACGGCACTCTTACCCGTGCCAATAAATTTTTTCATATTGTAAATTTTAGAAATTAAATACAACGAAACTCTCCCACCGGTATACTTAAAATGATTCGATCCCCTAAAAGTTTGGGAGTTTGCTGCCCTTGAACTAAGGGAATACTGTGCATCTCTAGTTCTATTTTAAGGTTTACATCATCTCGTGGTTATTCTCCATATCACAACCTCTGTTTTAGGGTTTGAGGTATACGGATATGAAATTTAGAAGTTGAAAATAGTTACACTTGTGGGAATACGGAATACTTTGTGCTCATTTCACAATTTGCCAAGTTGCAAATGTCATTTTCAAGTGTATACATATGTCTATTACATAGAATGTCCTCCGATCAACTTTTGACTTTTGGTGTCAAGTCACATTATTCATTTCATGAGGGTGTTTTTGTAAGCTGTGAAAGAGAAGCATTTTGGCAAATGGACAGAATGTTTCAAACATAAAAAATATGAATTAAACCCAATAAATTATGCTTACAACATATAGTAGACAATAATTTTATTCCAGTAAATTTCATAAATCTCATGAAAGAAATGTATATATTATGTAGTACATGTGAAAATGATGTTAAAAGAAATTACATGGGTAATATTCATTATCCATCGACATTGCATACCATAGTTCATCGTGTAGACTTGTTGCGATGCTCAACATAAAAGAAAATTTGATGTTAAGAAAATCTGCAAATTTTCCTTTTGCCCAGACTACATATTGAAGATTTAGCTAACCAATAGTTGTAATAAGTTCCTAAGCAAGAGAGATCCTTTAAAGTAGAGCGTAATGTTAAATATAATGTATAAGCTAAATTTATCTCTTTCCCTTTTACTCAATTCTACATTTGAAAACTGCCAATCACCATCGCACTAACTTTAGATACCCCATTTTTAAGTGAGTCCATACATCTATGAAAACATGTGAAATATGATACACAGTGCATGTTATCTTGATTGCCCATAATTAGTGCTTATTATTGTTGTTAGTGGATTTGTAAGTTCTTCCGATTTTGTTTTTGCAATAGTTATATTATTCAATATTTTTTGGTTAATAGTGGCTTCCATCGACTCTAAACTAAAATGAGACCCTCTAAAGTGGATCATAATGTTAGTAGTTACGTGTTGGCCAACTGTTGGATTTTGTTTCTTCTTTACTCAGTTATACATGTCAAAAGTACAAGTAACATCATTACTCTACTTTGGTGGATCTTTAAGTGAAGTGTACGCCCATGAAAAATATGTGGAACATGGAATTTCACCATTCCACTTATGCAAGTGTTGATTGAAATGTTAAGCCTTTTCATTTGAATCTGCAGAGATAATTTTATCAGGACAATGAATTTTCTGATGCAGCCTGCTCAAACTGCAACAGCAGTAGCAGCAGAGCGGCCCTTTATGTCATCAGATCGTGAGTTTGATGCAAATTCTGGTCCGAAGCATGTAACAACATTGGAGGGTCTGATAGCCAACGACTCATTTCCGCTTAAATCCATAGGGGAAGATAATGAGGAAGATGCCAATGGAACTGGGAGCGAGAATGGAAAGATTTTAGGCTCGAGTACAAAAGGCGATGCTCCCATTGTGGAAAATTACATTGACGTCAGTGAAGACGAAGGATGGATAACAATTCCTCAAAGTATTTTCTCACAATTTGTCTGAATGTTAATATACATTCTGCTATTCAAGTTTTGTTGTGCAAACTATCAAATTTATTTCTGCGCTCCAATACAAGTCTATGGTATTTTGCCTTCTACCAATTTTCAAATGACTGAACCATGTTTTATGAACTAAAGTGTTTCTTAGTACTAAGTAAAGAAGATTAATGAAAATTTTGATAACCATCTTTGCCTCTTCTGTATTATGCTAAAGACATTCAGTGGGCTCCAGCTTTTGTTGACATTGAAACCTGTGATAGCTAATCTTTGCTAAGGCGTTGATGTGTTTTTCTTGGACATGCGCTTTTCCTAAAGATATCTGATTTTTCTTTTTCTTCCTGTAATTTAACAAGTCCTCCAAATTAAAATTGGCATGATCGGTATTCACTTGTATTCATTGGGGTTAGCGGGGTTGTCGAACAGGCAATTCAATTTTCCCTTTGTGACAGTATTCTATTGAAGAAATTTTGTTGGTACTAAGGCCTAGTTTGGTATTGCTTTTTTCTACATGTTTTTTTTTTCTTGGAAATTGTAGCCCTAGGTGTTTGGTAAATAGTAAAGCATGTGGTTTTTAGAATCTGCTCTAAGGGTCCTTTTAGAAGCAACCTAAGGGATGCTTTTAAAAGCTACTTCTGCTTTTCCTATTATCGATAGCCAAAATTATCTCAATTATATTTACTACATTCCTTATACATTCCCATTTTTGTCTTTTTACAAGAAGATGCATCACTTTGCCAAACAACATACACTACTTATCAAACCAACTTTTAGAACTTATTTACCAAAAATTAGGACTTTGCCTGCTTTTATAATCAACTTTTAAAAGCAGCTTTGAGAAGTGAATTTTGAAAAGCAACAACATTCCCAAACTAGGCATACATAAAAAAAATCCATATCCATTGGCGGACCCAAGACTCTCGGGTAGGGGGGCGGGCCCGAGTCCACTTGAGCTACATGAGGACTAAAGTTTTATATATTGTTTTTTCAGAGAGAGAGAGGGTTGGGGAATTGGGCCTATTAGATGTAATTGTTTTACTGTGCTACAGATATATCTTGGAATTTCTATTTTACCAATTGCTTCTATATCTATTTTAGGCGGTTTTTGATCTTGATCCTTGTGATTTTTGTTTTCATTAATTGTTGTCTATGTGCTGCTTTTAGAGGACCTGTCTGGCAGTTGGAGTCAAGCATCAGACATACTTTCATTACGTTCCCTGGACCGCTCCTTCCTGTTTCCAGGTGGGTTTTACTTTTGAATCCTTTTTGGTTATGGTTTTAATATTCGACGATCTGTTCTTGTCAGGCTCCTTCTCTGCAGTTTCTTGTTGCTGTTTTTTTCTTTTTCATTCTTTCTTGCTTTAGTCTAAAGTCATTATTGTTGCAGGTGAACAAGTTCATATTTTGGCATGCTTGTCGGCAAGTAAGCAGGACATTGAAATTATTACACCATTTAAAGTAGCGGCAGTTATGAGTAAAAATGGTATCAGGAAAAACACCAAGAAAAAGGACGGAAGCAATGGAATTGAAGTGGATTCTGGGTCTAGTAGCACAAGAGGGAGTCCAGAAAGTAAGGAGACGGATCAGAATGGTGGAACGCTTTTCAACAAGGAGATTGAGCGGGAAAAGGATGTCTCATCTGGAGAATCTCTTCTTAGAATAGAGGACCACAAAAGACAAACACAAGCATTGTTGCAAAGAGTTGAGAATTCTCACTTCTTTGTTAGGATTTCAGAATCGGATGTGCCGCTTTGGTCGAAAAGAAGTTCTCAAGAAGAATCCCAACATCCTTCTTCTATCAGTGATAAGTCCACTGCAAAAAGAAAGGGCTCATTAAATGCAGTTATTGATAAAGGAAATTTTGATGCTAGGGCCTCAGGGGGGTTGGCAAGAAATGCAGTCAAGTGTTGCTCCCTTGCAAATGGAGATATCGTGGTACAAACCACTATACTTCAACTTTTTCCAGACAATTCAATTATTACGTGATGTAGTTATCTTGCATCCTTAATCGTATTTTACTGTGGAATTAATTCCTAATGTTGCTCTGTGGGTCTGTGGGCTTTTCCTAATAATGTAAGATCTCTTGTTGGCTTGCGGAGGGGCTTTTTATTAGCAACTAGAGTGCAACTCGCGCAATGTGTGGGTTGTGTGTATTATGTTCTTTTTTTTGTATCTTATTACTTTTAATTATTTTATAAAATTATTTTTGATATATTTTTTTTATATGGCATCTTGCATTTTTTTTTTCCAGATTTATAATTTTATAAAAGATCATATTCGTAAGATTTATACTATGATAATGTTTTTACGAAAAATGAATGTCTATTTAGATTAATTTTAGGTATGTGAAAATTAATATTGATTAGGATAATATTTTAAAAATTAAAGGAAAATATTAGATCGATAGGAATCAATTTATAAAAAAATTTATTTCCTAAAATTTTTTTGATTCTTCAATATAATTTTAATAATTTCTATTATGGTAAGTTATCTTATAGTTATGTAGGGATATATATGTATATCTTGGGGCTGTGGGTGATCTTTTATGGAATTCAGTTTTAATAATTTCTATTATGGTAAATCATATATATGTATATAATATTAATAATTTCTATTACGGCAAGTTTTATTGTTTTAAAATCCTAATATAATGGGCACGTGTCAAACAATGGTGCGGACAAATATCGAGATTAGAGTGAATATAGTTGGAGGGGATAACTTTTATATTCATAAGAAGATGTCAGCTAGAATACTTGCAGAATGATTTTACCTTTTAATTTGGGGTTCTGTGCGGAGTGAAATAGAAAGCTATTGACGATTTTGGTAGATTTTTATCATCTCAAAAATTGACTTTTCTTTTTGTTATTTCACCATATTCCTTCTTGCTATCTGGTGCCATATTCAAGCTCGTGCTCATTGAGGTTGATGAGGATGTTCTTGGCTTTCCTGCATTCTTGAATTGGACTTATGTGAAACTAAAGGGTGTGCGAATGGTTTCAAACCTGGATGTTCTTGTCTTGCAGCTTATCATAGTTTGCTTTTATTTCTGGACACATAGTTTTCTCCTCAACTGCTAATTCTTAATTTATGTTCTTTTCTGTAAGAATGCAGATACTTTTAAAGGTCAATGTTGGTTTTGATTTTGCAAGAGACCCTGTCTTAGAAATTCTTCAGTTTGAGAAATATCAGGATAACAATATGACTACAGAAGTCCAAGAAAACCTAGTTTCTGCAAATCAGGATCCTTGTGGCGACTTGTTGAAGTGGTTGCTTCCTCTGGATAATTCTTTGCCGCCCACATCTAGGCCTTTATCTCCAGCAACATTGAGTTCCAATTCATCTGTCCGCAGCACGCCAACCAGGTCAAACTTTTCTGCTTCATCTGGTTCTCAGATGTTTCCTTTTGGCCACTTCAGAAGTTATTCCATGTCGTCGCTTCCCCCGAATTCCGCAGCATCAGCTGCTGCTGTAAATGTCAGTCCTAAACCAAGCATTGACCTAGAAGATTGGAAACAAATTTCTTCTCCAAAGTATGTAGAGACTCCAAAAACCGGAAGTGAAGGGATGTTGTCCTTCCGTGGTGTGTCATTGGAGCCAAACAGGTTCTCTGTTCGATGTGGACTGGAAGGCATATATATTCCAGGAAGGAGATGGAGGAGGAAGATCGAAATTGTTCAACCACTAGAAATTCGTACTTTTGCAGCTGATTGCAATACGGATAACCTTCTTTCTGTGCAAATAAAGGTGAGGTTTATATCAACGTCAAGATAATGTTATCCAATGATATAATTTTTTACTAAAAATACTTGACAAGGTAACCCTGATTCGCATAGTCTTTGTTTCAACATCAAGATAATGTAATCTAACAACATAGTCTTTAATGAAAGATATTTAACAAGGTAACCTGATGTGTATCGGCAAGAATTCCTGGTGCTGTGGTAAAAGTTGTAGCCAGCCTTTTGTTTTGTATTGATGACTGAAATGATGATTTTTTTATTTTGCAGAATGTTTCTCCCGACTATGCATCTGATGTTGTAGTGTATGTGGATGCCATAACAATTGTTTTCGAGGAGGTAGCTAAAGGTGGACCACCTATTTCATTACCAGTTGCTTGTATTGAAGCTGGGAATGGCCACAGCTTGCCAGATCTTGCCCTTAGGTTGCCGTTTAATTCTTGAATACTTCTTTTTTCCCTTGAAAAATTTCTGCAAGATTTACTTGGGTTTAATTTTCCAAATGCATTTTCCTGTATTCTTTTTAGGATTTAATCAAAAAGTGATTCCAAGAACAATAAGCTAACACAGATTCTTAACCTGGCTTTTCAATTGTGAAGGCCAAATACTTATAATGGCGTGTTTGATCTGCAGTAATACTTAGCCTGGCTATTCAATTGTGAAGGCCAAATACTTATAATGGCGTGTTTGATCTGCAGTAATACTTAGCCTGGCTATTCAATTGTGAAGGCCAAATACTTATAATGATGTGTTTGATCTGCAGTAATACAGTTCATACCGTGTCATTTACCTTGGAACAAGCCGGATGGGTTTGATTTCTGTTTCAGTTACATGAGAACATTAAACCAGTTACGCGCAGCAGTGAAATTTATGATTTGCAGTATGTTTACCATCGTGGAAAGTGACCTTATCTTCTGAAACGATCACTTAAAGAAACCAGATACTTTGTATCTCAAGGAGTCAATAGAAACTCTTTGTATGCTCATTCAGAATTTTCGATCTCTGTCATTCATTCCCTTTTTTATTTGTTTTGGAATTGAGAACAGTTTGGACTTCAGACTTTGTAAAACCCATTTTTCCAGGCCTTTATTTTGCATCCGTATTATGTTGCCCCTTGTTTGCGTTATTTAGCTTAACATTCTTTGGAAGCTGAAATCCTGTCTCCTGTTTGTTCACAGTTGTTACTTATTCTCAATGTAGTATTTTTTATGTCCAATGCCAGGAGAGGCGAAGAACACTCTTTTATTCTTAAACCGGCTACTTCAAGGTTGAAGACTACCCAGGTTAACGGAGTAAAGAGTTATTCGCAGATTGGTTCAAGTTTGTCTCTTCCTACCAACCTTGTGGAAGGAAACCGAAATGCTGATCAATTTGCAGTTCTGGTGTCATGCCGATGCAATTACACTGGTATTCATATACATAATGCATTTCAATTGGTAATAACTGAAGAAATAATTTGATTCTTCTTACTATATCTGTATGATTATTATACGTAGAATCAAAGTTGTTCTTCAAGCAACCTACAAGCTGGCGACCACGTATTTCAAGGGATATGATGATATCTGTGGCTTCAGAAATGTCTAGACAAAATTTTAGCTCCAATGGGAGTGTCACTCAGCTTCCTGTTCAGGTTCTCAGTGACTTCTTTTTTGAGGTTTATGATAGAAGTAAAGCTATACAAACAGAAAAAAACTCGGGAAAAATATTTTTTTGAAAAATAAGTGGTACAAGCTTTTTGTTATAGAATGGTGTACAAAAGTGAAATCATCCCCAGCAAACTAAATTACGGTTTTTAGGGTATAAAATCATGTGGTTTATTGTCGTTGATTAACGGGAAGGCTATGCTTGCTAATTATTATTCTCTGTTTGAAGATCTTCATTTTGAGAATTGCACAACCAATCTGACTTGGTCTAAGCGTTTTATGTTATCAGGTCTTAACTCTTCAAGCTTCCAATTTAACATCTGAAGATCTAACCTTAACAGTTCTCGCTCCAGCCTCATTTATGTCACCCCCTTCAGTGCTATCCTTGAATTCTTCTCCCTCTACACCAATGAGCCCATTTATTGATCATTTTAATGCCGCTGTAAATGCCCCTGGTGAAAGAGGAGCTTCTGTTACAGTTGCTTCTGAAAATCAGAAACACAATGGACATGGTGGATCCCAATTTGCTCCCTACAATGAGAAAACAGTTCCCATCTCTGATGTCCTTCCGACAACTGACTTGGGCTGTACGCATTTATGGTTGCAGAGTAGAGTTCCACTTGGGTAAAGCCTCACATCCTTCTAACCCATCTATTTTTACATATATTTTTCTCTTATGTAAATTGAGGATTACAACTTTTTTTTTCTGTGTATCAGATGTGTTCCTTCTCAATCCACAACTACTATCAAGCTCGAGTTGCTGCCACTGACAGATGGTATTATAACACTTGATTCTTTACAGATTGATGTTAAAGAGAAAGGTATTCTTCTGCTTGTCCTTCGAGATTTCTTTGAGTGATTTTACTTTTCTCTAGACTGCATTGATATTTTAATTATGTAGGTTGCCTTTTATTTATCACTTTTAAAAAATTCAGTGCCATATCTTTCCTATGCGGGCATCATTTTTCTTTGATTGTTGCTCTCTTCATGAACAAGAGTAATAAGAGTTGGAGCAAAACAAAATTGGAGAAACAAATGATATTAGACACTGTTTCCCTGCATGAGCATCAAGTGCCTATAACTGCATTACATCATATACGACAGAGCTGTTATGATACATCTTCAAGGTGTCTTACCCTGCCACAAGTCACGTTGATATTTGTGATGAAAGGGACCTCGTACAAATTACAAACTGAAGCTTAATCGGCAAGATTTATTGTCTGAAATTATTTTAAGTTCTTTTTCCCCCCGGTAAAGCTACCGGACAAAATTGGGCTTTGTGGCAGGGTTGTTTAATAAGGATTGTAGTTGGGTATGTGATGCAATGGAAATTTCTCCTATGATTAGGAGATTCAAAGAACTGCTTTTCCAAAAAAAAAAAAAAGTTAAAATCCAACGCAAATAAAGTCACAACTGTTTTCCTATGATATCATACCATTAATAATGTGTGCAAACTCAATATGAAAAAGTGAACTAAGAGTGGTTACCTCAAAAAATATTGGAGCCTGTTCTAATAGTTAGTTGACCTTTAAATTTGAAGTAACGATTGTATCATTAATATATATATCAAATTTAAAATTAATATCAGGATTGAAAAACGAACTTTAATTCTCCAATTATTTATTGATGGAGCCTACCCCTCCTCAAAAATTGGGTCATTATTAGGTATCTCATGTTCTTACAATATTATATGATCCTGTGCATTTACTTCTATTTTATTGAAGGAGCAAAGACAATTTTTGCCAACCTCAATTTTTTTTTTTTAATACTGATTCTCTATTAATTTTTGTACTTGTTTTTATGTTCTGGACTTCTTGTTATGATTTTTATTTTTATTTTTTATGTATCTTTATTTTCTCTCGGGATTACATGTGTGACCAAAAGACTAATTGAGAATTTAATGGCCTTGTATACATTGGATACCTAAATATGCAGGTCCAATTTGTTATTTGTTCATTTATTTTTTGTGGACAATCAAGCGTGGAATATTTTTAGTTATTAAGCAATCGTAACATGTTAAGTGCCAACTGCCAATGCTGCAAAAAGCACAACTTGTGGCGGACTTTTATTGGTTTATATTTTTTTCCAACATGCTTTGTTAAATTGCCTAATATTTTGTTAAATTACCTAATATATAGTTCGAAAAAATTCATCAAAAATTAATTAGTTGACCTATTCTCAGTCTTGGCGTAATCAATCATCTTACGATAGAACTCAATAAAAATAAAGGTAAATTTCACTTTGCCCCCTCAACTACCTCTAAATTTCACTCAACCACCCTCATCTATCATGTATTTCGATTGGCTCCCTCTTTTTTAAATAAATGCCAAAAATACCCTTTACTTGTTTTTTTATTAAATAAAATAAACAAAATGACCAAATTACTCCTTCTCTCTCTTCACCTTCCTCCTCCAAATTCCCTTTTCCTTTCCATTTCTCTCTCTTCAAAATGTGGAATGCAATAATAGAAAAAAAACTTATGTTGAGTTAAAGCAATAAATTAACTAAAATTATACTCCTAAATATATTTCACCTCCACCCACAAAATCCAATTTTTTTTATATTTGTGCATAAATATATATTGATACATACTAGTCACCCCATTTTAATTAATAAATAATATTTTAGATATATATTATGAAAAAATAGTACTTAGTAAATGATAAATAATATTCGTTTCATGTGTTTTAGTATTTTGTAAAAATATCTATTCAATTTTGAAGTTAACATCAAGATTTGAAATAAATACCAAATGAAATCACAAAAGGGAGAAGCAGATGAGAGGGAATGATACGAATACTACCATAGTCGCGTGCTTTGAAGGTGGCAGTGGAGAAAGTGACAGCTAGGATCGTTGGAAGGATATGAAGACATAAAGAAGGTCTAAAGATTTGAGAAATATGATAAAGAGAGAGAAAGACGGGTAATTTCGTTATTAAGATAATTTTAATTTAGAGAATTATAATAAAAGGGTAGTTTGGGTATTTGTTTGAAAATGAGGAGGGTAAACCGAAACACACTGTAGATGAGGGGGTTAAACAAAATATAGTGATAGATGAGGGGAGTAAGGTGAAATTTACCCTAAAAATAAACTAGTTTTAGGTGGCCACACCTAATAAAAGGTTGGGAATAAGCTATGTCAACTACGATAATATCAATGGAACAAATGCTAGTAGTCCCTATAAAAAATTATAAAAATGAATAAAAATAAGTAAGTGTTACACCTAATAAATGTGGCGAATATATTGTGAACTATGATAGCAGTCCCTGTACAAATATTGCGATTATTTTTTTCCCACCCAAAGAGTACAAATTCCAAAAAAACATGTTAGGAGAATAAAAACTGCATATTTTGATTATAGCAGATATGTTACCCTTAAAATGTTGATTGATGAAGAAATAATTAAATAACAACTTGATTATATGGAATTGGGGTTGTCTTATAATAGTCGATCGTCTCAACATCTGATTGTTCAGATTTTGATTTTGTTAATAATAATATTTATTTACAAATTGAAATTCACCTGAAGACAAGTGAAAGAATGACATTGAGTCAGAAACAAATAAATGTCGTTATTGTTACTTGGAAATGGTCTTGTTTTAAGACAGTCCTATATCTCAATATTGGATATTCCGCATTTTATTTTTTGAATGGTAATATGATATTTTATATGTTGAAAAAATCCGTACTGCTCATTTTTAGAGCAACAAATTATCTTATGGCCTAGTTATTAGTATATCATAAGGTTGTTACTATCACCACTAACGCTAAGACCATTAGAATGATTAGCAGTAAGAAATAGAAAAAAATAAAGCATGAAAGGGAAAAAAGGGAGTGTAATATTTCACAAACACATAGAAAACAGCTCCAAATGATCATTCAACTGATTGAAATAGTACAAATTTATCCAAGGCAAGACATAAAGGTGACAAATAAAACAAACCATTATTTTCCGAAATACAAAAATAAGAAAAGAATACAAATACAACCCATCATCACCTTCACTTGTATAATGTCTTCTTTTATTTGTTTCTTATATATATATATATATATATGGATAGATAGATAAACTCAATAATGTGTGACAATGAGATTGTGTTCAACAATAGCATCATCGGAGGTCGAGTTTGCCCAATAAGTTTTTGCAGTGACAATTCCACGCGCTAGACGGAAAGCACCCGTCCCACCGATGATTGGAAATTCCCGATAGAGCTCAAAAATCGGGTTTCGACCAAGAACGCTAAGAGTGCTACCATTATATTTTCCACTAGTGAATACATAATCCATGTTCATGAGAAGGGCCACCTCATTCATCCCTACCGTACCATAGAACCCTTGCGCCCGACCCACCACAGTCGAATTGGGCTCAGGCCCAATTGTCAGTAAATCATCGATCGCTATTAGCATGCCAAAAAAAGTCGGTGAACTAGTCGAGGTATTTGCTTGGGCTATTGTCACAGCTGTCGGATTTTTCCCACTTAGTATATCGTGGAAGTAGAAGCGAAGCTTCGTCACCTTTTCTTTTTTGTAGTTTAGTTTTTCGAACCAGCTTTCTACTTCTTTGGGGCTTTGAGAAGTGCTATGAACCATTGGAAAGGCTAAGAGAATTGAGGATATTAGGATTAGAATTATACATTGCCTCTTTCCCATCTCTCTATAATGTGACAATACGAGTATATTTTCTAAAGAGGGTTTTGTGTGTTCTTATATAGTTTGGAGCTACTAGTAAGAAATAAAGTAGGGACAAAAAAGAGTTGGTAGATGGGGTCAATAGGATCACTCATAAAGTCTTTTTGTTCCCCTTGTGTTTTATATCAATAACTCCTAGTTTGGTAGAATCTTGATCAATTGGAATGGAATAAATTACTAATTTTTAATATAATGTTTCTTTCATTAGTAACAATAATACTTATCAGGCATTTATTTTGTTACATTATTTTCCTAATCTACCATTCGCATTTCTAAACTAGGTGAATTTTATTGGACCACACTATTTATTAGTAATATCATAATTTTTTTATTGAAATATTTGTTTAGGAGCGCCACTTAGGAACAATTCCGGTAAAGTTGAAGATTATGATTGACTTAACTAAGATCGAATATCTTCATTATATCCAACTGTTGCAAAGTTGATACTTGTTGTGTGCTTAGAATGCGGTAAAAATCTAGTTCCAATAGTAAAAAGTATAGTCCCAATACAATTGTATGAGGAATTTTAATTGGATTTAGATTTAATCCTAAATTGAATAATTCGATTTTGGTTTGGATTAGTTTGATTTTTGATTTGCATATGATCCGATCCATAATCTATACTCTAAAACTAAGTTTTCATCCAACTGATTTTCTCCCAAGCTTCTCCATCTCTGCTGTGATAAATGTCTCTCCCTTATGATATATTTAGTAACAATAAAAATAAATTTGCTATAATAAATTACTTCTATTAATAGAAATCGAAATTGTTATATGAACATGGCATTTTGTTTTTGTTTAACCAAATGTGATTCTTGATCTTGGTATGAACTTATTCAACGATTTAAAATTTAGTGACAAAAATAAATTTATTTTTAAATTTTAGAATATACGATTCATATGTATTTTTATTTATATTAATTAATGTATATCTGAGTCTACAAAGAAATCACATGTATACAAAAACAAGTTATTAAAAAACGTATTTTGTATTGAAAAGAGAAATGGTTTGAGTTGATTTGGATAATATTTTGTTTGATTTTGGTTTTGGATTGATTTTAGAATGGGTTGAAAATATTTTGGGTTGGACTTGGTTTGGGTTAAAAAATATTTTGGCTTTGATTTGGATTGGATTATTGATTATTGGTTTGTATTGAAGCAATTGACATTCCCAATTACGATGATCGGCATAAGTCAAAAATTTTCACGAACAATTATATAGGGCAACAAATTGATATAAGTTGACAAATGTGACGCTGTTAAACTTTTCCAACAATGAGTATAAACATGCGTCTCTATGTGTACTGTCTCATAATATCTACTACAGCCGAGTATTAGTGTAGTTAATTCTTTGGGATTACTCTTCGTGATCGATGCACCATATATGATCGTTGCTTAACGTAAGGATTATAGCACGGGAGAGGAAAACTATCGGTACTTAACTATGAAACGGGAGATTTGCCAGCCAATATGCTCTCAGTCCTAATTTACGTAAATATTAAGTATCTTGTTAAGAATGTTGACATCAATAACAGCGAATGACTCGACTGAAAGAATGACAATATTGACAGAGCTTATACGTATACAATTATTAATTACTGTTTAAACTACACACGTACAAATAGATCAATTGAAAATTTAATCAATATGTTTAAATAATGGAAAAGTTTTGGAATATGGCAAGGGTAAAAAAGTCATACTCATACAGTTTCCATTGGGCGCAGCTAATACAAGATGGGTACTCTTGGATTACTCTGACATTTAACTCGTTACGATATTTTGGTATATTACTCTATATTTTATATTCAGCTCACAATTATCGATATGCAAATAGAGTGTCTGCAAATTCTGTGTAATTTTGTATGCTGAGTGAATTCAATATGAGATTAATTATGCCTGTTTGTAGGCTTTAAGCTTTTCCTTCTCAACTCTTCTCTTGAGTTTCTTAAAAGGTTGAAGCGTAAAAAACTCTCCCCTTTTGCACAAGGGAAAAGGACGAATAGTTTTTAAAAATTTGGATTTGAACTCAAGCAACTATGGCGTTGTGTTATCCTCTCCGGCCATTAGAGAAATCATTATTTTTAAACTCACGTTTTCTAATATGAATTTGGCATGTTGGATCTGATTTGCTCGATTTACCAAATAAAAAACATTGCGTTTCTAATTTTTGTTTCTATTTAAAAAGATTGAAGGGCTTTATACTTAAATTTAATTTACACCAATATCTCAAATCAAACAAACAAGTCTGCATTCATATTACTATTGTTTTTCCTATACTAAACTTCTATAGCATCAATTTTAA
This sequence comes from Embelia ribes, assembly GCA_001753735.1. Taxonomy (NCBI): domain Eukaryota; kingdom Viridiplantae; phylum Streptophyta; class Magnoliopsida; order Ericales; family Primulaceae; genus Embelia; species Embelia ribes. The sequence goes on from MKEJ01036505.1 coordinate 16,126, forward strand.
GGTTTTAGTTGGTTACTTGTTTGGTTAAGCTCTCATCGAAAATCATCTTTATTTTTGTGCTTATTCTAAAATATGATATTCAATTATGCTTTTTTAAAAGACTAAATCATACAATATGTTTGATAGTATGAAATGAAATATAAATGAGAAAGTTACTCGTTCACCCTCTCAACTGGTATCGCGTGATCGAGTTATTTCCTTACGGCATTGAGCTGATAAACAAATAAAATAAAACAAAATACCTAATAAAACAAACAAAAAAAATAATCCGATGATCCACATAAATGTGATGTACAATATCTCATTTATCCAATTAATGGTTTAATTCATCTATCACGGTGGAGTGTATTTTCTTGCTTATATAACCTTAGATGCAAGGCTTATTCGTACATATATTAATTCTTGTTTGTGCATCAAAATTCATTAGTTTGTAATATCTATCAAGTTATTTTATGAAAAAAAAATATAGTCAACATGAAAATCAAACTCTTTCTTAAATAGAATATATCTAGCTACGTTATATAGGACAAATTTTCCAATCACCTTAAAAGATAGTTGCACTTTTTGTTAAGCATCAAATTTGTGGATATCCTTCTCCCTTTTAGTTATGTTAGAATCGATTTTGTCATATCAAAATAAAAGTAATGAATTTCAAATATTAAAATACGTCAAAGAGCCTTAAAAATACAATTAATTGTACCGATTCCTTAACACAAATTACATTTTGTGTGTGTGTGTGTGGTATGCTCCCGTGCCTAGAAGTGGTTAAAGAGGAATTAAAAGTCATTTAATATGTTCGAATTCATTTGTCATTTTTTATCTCGTCCAACATATATATATAAAGTTCATACAGTCCCGACTTCTTTTCAAGTGTAATTTTCCTAATTGACTTGTGCATACCCATGAAGAAAATATGTTAAATTTTCAAATTGAATACAATATAACTTTAATCAATTTTAGGTTTCATGATAAATTATTGTTTAGTGATAATACTATTTTGTCACATCATTAATGCTAAATTAAATAAAAAATTAGAAGAATAAATGAGTACATGCATATACATTATCATCCACACAAAGCTCAAAACATATTCTGGCGCATATAGAGTTGACAAACCATTCATCCACTATAAAATTTTACATTAGAGAAATAAGAAACCACAAACAAAACCACTACTTAGGTTTATTATTAGATTGATTAAAATCTAAGATTCAATAATGCGCGGCAACGAGATCGTGTTCTACAATAGCATTGCCCGTGGTAAAATTCACCCTATAAGATTTTGCTGTGACAGTGCCGCCTGCTAGTCGAAAAACACCAAATCCACTGGAAATTCCGGTGAATATTCAAAGTCGGGTTCTTACCTACAACACTAAGAGTGCTACCTTTATATTTTCCAGTAGTGAATACATATATCGTGGTCACGAACAGGCTGAAATGCTCAATTCCAAGTGAAACACGGAATCCCGAGCCCGACCCACCAAAGCAGAGTTGGACCCTAGTTCAACTAGCAATGGGTACATAACATTGAAGCTAAGTGATTTCATTGCATCTCAGCTTTACGAAATCTAAAGCCCCCTAAATTAATCGTTGTATCAAAAGTGAATTGTTTTCACAACTATGTAGGTCAACTAGTTTTTTATTTATTTTTAAACCAAAGTCAGCAGAAGCTCTTCAGATAATAATAGAAAAACGAAAAATCCAATTAGCAAAGCTGATGTACAGAAATTCACATCAAGAACGAGCAAATTTTAAATATTGCTACAAGTTTAGTGTTTAAATTTATCTCATGTGAATGATGCCAGCACTAAGCAGCTTCTGAATCTTGCTCATCAAAATCGGGTTTTTCTTGTGCTCCTGAGCAGCCTCGGGATTTTCTTCGAAGTCAACGTTCACCTGTCTCATAATACGATATGGTGAGGATGTTCTGAATTTCTACGTCCTTGGCATGTCTTTCCTTGAGTTCCTCTGGTCTCAAATCACAAAGTGTAGCCTAGTTAATTTGTTCAACACATCTCATTTAATGGTTCCAGCCTCATGCTTCAACCTTCTTGACATGTTTTAAAAGCCTTATCATACTCGTAAAACTGAAATACATCTTTTCTGTCATAACCATTCAAAAGAGCTGGATCAAGTTCAATACGCTTTCCAGCATCCTTCAATCGAGGGCATTGCCTTGAGTCTTGTGTAAAAATGTGGCTTTGGATCCCTCGTTGAAAATCATGAGCGAAATGAATATTTATATTCAATTTTCATATAAAATGTTGGGCTCCTTGCTGTTTGGATTATTTGCCACTAGCCAATCAGGCGTGGGTGTAGGTCGGGCTTAATCCCAAATAGCAACATTCCGTCCGGGCTACCTTCCACCCAAACGGTGCATATTGGTCACGCACGACTCAGATACAACTAATATCAATCTTATTGTTAAAATTGTGAGTTTTCTTTAATTGCATTTTATTTATTTTTTACAAGTTGTTTGAACATTTCAAACGTGAATAAAAAATTATTATTTTCCTGGATGAATTATTATTTTATCAATACTATCTTTTTTTTTTTTTTTTTTAAACATTGTGATAGTTTATTGCTCATAATTTACGTTGGCAACTACCGTACTAGCATTTTTTAATTTTTTCATTGTGATGTATTAAACTGACTCTTTTAATCCCCATTGAGTTTCATGCCCAACTAATTAAATAGAATATTGACTGTATAAGCCTATATTAATTCGAAATTAAGTTAGACATATTTTGAATTTAATTTACTCAAATTTCTCAGTGAGACAAATAAATCTAAAATCTTATGATAACTGAGTTTTTAGTATACTAAATTTTACAACAAAGATTCATTATAATGTTTTACCATGTAATCCCAGGTTAAACTCTAAGTGGAAAATGGTATTCAATTATGCCTTTTTTTTCTCCGGAAAAGATTATTTTCAATTTTGTCCTTTTAAAAGAAAAAATCAGACCATTTGTTTGATGTGTGAAATAAAATATAAATGAGATGGTTGGTGGTTTTGGTAGGTAGTTTGTTTACAACTTTGCATGATAGAGATAAACAATGATCCACATAATTGTGAAGTATATGTTATTTATCCATTTATTGGTTTAGTTTATCTATCATGTCGGAGACTACTTATTTTTTTGCATTTTAATTTATCTACCGTGGTGGAGACTTTTTATATTTCAACTCTTTTATATGTATCAGATTTCATTAATTTGCATCCTCTAACCAAATTCATTTATAAATCGAATAATATATTTAGGGTGATTCTATTGGTACCATATTATTTGCTACTGGCACCACATTTTTATTTTTATTTTTATTTATTACAGTGCACCACATGTGATCGATTTTAGCAAAATCAACCAACCATGGTAAAGTAGAAGGTTATGATCGATTTTATTGGAGTCAAATATTTTAATTACATTCGACTCTGCCAAAATTGATTTTTTGGTGCCCATAGACAATGATGAAAATGTGGTGCTAATAGCAAATAATGTAGTCCCAATAAATAAATTAAACTACAAAATTAATGAAATTTGATACATATAAATAGTTGAAATATATGATTAGGCACTTTGTTAAAGCTCATCTTCGGTATCACTTCTTTTGAATCAATCTTTATGGGAGCTTTAGCCAAGCATATTATTCAATCATAAGAATGAATTTTTGATATACGAAGTTACATAATATAGTCGAATGAGAGAATTATTTCGTCCTCTCGCTGTCTAAGTTACAATCGTATATA
>MKEJ01036506.1:0-11992 GCA_001753735.1 Embelia ribes
ATGGTGTATCTAATTCCATCTAAAGTTGTGAGTGTTAAACTTATATTCCATATGAAAATCGATGATTTAGTTTTTCACATGTAAGTTGTACTCTACACACTTAATTTTTTTCTATATAGAATATGAGATACCTAATTACTAATCACAAAAAATAAAAATAAAAATTGTTCAACTGATTCTCATTAAAATAAAATAATTTTTATTATTAAAATACTAACTCCATAACAAGCATGATTTTTAGTATAATGTTAACAATCTCCCACGTAGATTCAAAGCCATACTGACATACATCTCACTCTCATGTCTACCACATGTCTACCAAAAGTATTAGCATATAAACTCTTGGTAAATGGATCAGCTAGATTGTTTTCTGATGCAATCTCCATCACCACCACATTACCTCTTTTTACGATATCTCGTATAAGATGGTATTTCCTCTCAATATGTTTCGCCTTCTTACGCGTCCTGAGTTCCTTCAAATTAGCTACTGCCCCACTATTATCACAATAAAGTGTCATTGAAAACTATTTGGGGGCTCTAATACTTCTTCTCTTAGGCTTCAAAGGTCCCTCCATGGCTACAAGGTTCTACTCCTAGTAGATACAGGGAGTACACACAATTTTTTGGATCCTTCATTAGTAACTAAACTGTCCTTACCTACCAACAAGAAGAAGGAACAAATTATGGTAAAAGTAGAACCTTGGGTAATTATTTTCAAATTCTTATTAAACTTCAAGGGAAAATCTTCCCTATGGATTTTCAATTGCTTCCCTTAGTTCAATATGATGCAATGTTAGGGGTTCAGTGGTTGAAACAATTGGAGCCATTATATTTTGATTTTAAAAAAATTAACAATGCTAATAAAATAGCATAACAAGGACATTACATCACAGGGGATACGGGTTGATACCCAAAGAGTGGAGTCATTTGAATATAGAGAATGGATGAAATTAACTCCTAAAGGGTATCTAATCTAGATTATTATTTTTCAAACCCAACATTCAAATCCTATACCTAAGCCACTTCAAAAACTCCTAAACACATTCTCCCCAATATTTTGGGAACCTAAGGGGCTGCCTCCTATCAGGAACCATGAACATCACATACCATTACAGCAAGGAATTAGCCCTATTTTAGTTAGGCCCTATATGTACCCTCATTTCCAAAAGCAAGAGATTAAAAAATTGGTTGAAGAATTATTAGATCTGGGTCTCATTAGGCCAAGTCAATCACTTTTCTCATCACCAGTTCTCTTGGTCAAGAAAGCTAATGGTTCTTGGATATTATGCATTGAATATAGGCCCTTCAACTCAGTTACTATGAAAGATAAATTTTCAATTCCAATTGTGCATGAATTTTTAGATGAATTGTCTGGGGCTCAAATTTTTTCCAAATTGAACCTCAAATCTGGCTATCACCAAATCAGAATGGCCACTGAAAACATCCCAAAAATAGCATTTAGGACTCATCAGGGTCATTTTGAATTTTTATCATGCCCTTTGGGTTGACCAATGCTCTAGCCACATTTCAAAGCTTAACGAATAAGATTGTCTAACCTTATTTGAGGAAGTTTGTTCTAGTATTTTTTTATGATCTATTGGTACACAGTCCTAACTTTTATGCTCACTTGGAACACCTTCAACTTACCCTCTCAGTCATGCAGACCCATAAACTATATACCAAAATCAATAAATGCAAGTTTGTACTAGTAGAGATTGATTATTTAGGACATGTTATTTCAGTTTAAGGAGAATAGGCATACCCAAAGAAGATTAAACATATGTTGGATTGGCCATCACCAAAAACTATAAAGGGGCTCATGGGATTCTTAGGACTTATTGGTTGTTATAGGAAGTTTATGCAAGGATATGGTTCAATTGCCAAATCTTTGATGGAGTTATTGGAGAAGAATGCATTCAACTGGAGCCAAAAGGTTGAGATAGCCTTTAATAAATTAAAGTAAGCTGTAACTTCACCCCCAGCTCTGTCACTACCTGACTTTACCAAGACTTTTGTGATTAAATATGATGCATTTGGTGTGGACATTGGGATACTATTAATACAAAATGGCAAACCAATTGCCTTTTTTAGCAAAGGGCTCAAAGGAAGACTAATGCATCAACCTATGAAAAAGGAGCTTTATGCTCTCATATAAGCAGTTAAAAAATAGAGGTCTTATTTGTTTGGCCAAGAGTTTGTAATTAAAACAAATCATCAGAGTTTGAAGTTTCTTTTGAAGAAAAAGATTGGGACACCCACTCAACAAAAATAGGTTGGAAAGTTGCTTGAATATAACTTCAAAATTCAGTACAAATAGGGCACATCAAACAGGGTAGCAGATGCACTTTCAAGTCCTAATGAGCAAGTAGGGAATTCTTTGGTTATCTGCTATCTCCAGGAAACAAACCTAATTCCTTCAATACTTGAAGAGTCAAGGGCAGCCTATAAAAAGGACAGCTCTATCACTTCTCATTAATTCCTTGGAACAAAATCCCTCATTAAAGCAAGATTTATATTATTCAAGAAGAGATTTTACTTTATAAAGGAAGAATTGTTGTTCCAAAAGATAAAGCATTGAGAATGAAATTTCTTTCTTATTTGCATGATGTTCCTAACTCTGAACATGGGGGAGTTAACAAAACCTTACAAAGAGCCTAACAAGAGGTCTTCTAAAGTGGCCTGAAAATAAATGTGCAAAAGTATATGTTATCATGTCCCATGTGCCAAAGTTGCAAGCTGGATCAAACACTACCTTCAGGATTATTACAACCTATCCCAATCCCTGTTGAGACTTGGACAAACATCTCTATGGATTTCATAGAGGGTCTCCCTAAATCTCAAGGATATTCAGCTATATGGGTTATTGTTGACAGGTTGTCCAAATATGGGCATTTCATTCCCTTGCACCATCTTTATGCAGCAAATTCTTTAGCCTTAATCTTCATTAACCATCTTTATGCAGCATTTCATTCCCTATAACCATTGTTTCTAATAGAGATTCCAGTTTTACCCGCCAAATATGGCAACAACTTTTTAAATTCATGGGAACCAGGTTGTATTACAGTACAATACTACCCTCAAAGTGAGGGCCAGATTGAAATTTTAAACAAGGGGTTAGAGACATATCTGATGTGTTTTAGCTCAGAAAAACCTAAGAAGCAGGCTCAGATTCTAGTAGAATGGTGTTATAATACATCCCACCACCCAGCTATAAATTTAACCCTATATCAGGCTTTCTATGGAAAAGCTCCCCCAACCCTAAAATCACATATTGGCCATCATTCAACTTCACAACCAATTAAAGATTGGTCCTTAGAGATAGAAGATGTTCTACATTCCCTCAAATTTCACGTACTAAAGTCTCAAGCCAGAATGAAGAAATATGCCGATGAAAAAAGGAAAGATAAAAACTTTAATAAAGGAGATTAGGTATATCTAAAACTGCAACCATATAGACAGCAACCCAAAATCAAACGAAAGAATTTAAAATTATCACAAAGGTACTACGGACCCTTTCAAATTATTGGAAAAGTTGGTTGCTTGGCTTATAAATTACAGGTTCCAAGTAATAGCCTTATACAACCTGACTTCTACATTTCCAAGCCAAAAAAAATTGTTGAAAGGGAAGACTTGGTGCTAAAGGGTGTACCTCTACAGATCAAGGAGGAGAGATAAATCCTACTCCAAAATATATTTTACAGGTGGAAAACAAGATCATGAAGAGAAAGAACCAAACTTGGGTTTTAGTCCACTGGATCGTCGTTATATAAAGACATTGTGGATCGTCGTCTAGGGCTAGCCGGAATCTGCACTTTCTTAATTTCCTTTCTTTTATTTTTCAATAGCCTTTTGTACTTCATTTTCAATACTTGTTGAATCTTAGTGAGAAAATTGTCCCAAAATTAGTGTGTGCTATGCTTGTGTACTTGTGAGTTGAATTCTATGAATTAGAGGTGAAAATTGAAAGCAATTCACATGCAAATACATCCAAATCCTTAACAAGAACGAACTTACAATCTTCTAATATATAGACTAATTTTTGCGCTTTTATCCCCTGCTCTGTCTTGTTGAAGTGCCTGAAAGACATTTGAATGTTAGGGTTTGTTTTGATGAAAGATTGGGAAATCAATAATAAAAAAAAAAAATTCAAAAACTGAAAAAAGTTGATCAATACTCGGGGTTTGATTAAATTAACACCTGAACTTTTTGTTTACATGTGTAACAAATTTCTTCCATTATCAAGGGTTAATTATATTTACATCACAAAAATAGTTAAAATTATTAATTTATTTCAGACATCATATTATTAATAATTATTTTATTTTACGGATACTACTAGTAAAATAATTAATTATTTTTTTCTCCATTAGCACCACCACGACTAAGCCAATCAGCTAAATGTTCATTTTCCTCCAATCAATCTCTTTTGTCTTCAATACTCTTCGTATTCAACTATCTATCATCTTCCCTGTTCATTCCAATTTCACATTTTGATTTGACAACTCGATGTATCGTAATTTACATTCACACGGTTCATGATTTCTGAGAACCGAACACGGAAGGCTCGGAACGTTCATGTAAGGCTTTCAATTCCACCTAAGAAAGTTTATTTTAATTAAATGAACCCCACCCATATCTTACCTGAAAATTGGCCCCATTTATGAAGCAATGAACATTTGACATGTTACACCAGAAAAACACCTTCCATTATAAACAATAAAGAATTTAATGCAAAAAAATAAAGAAAGAAAGAAAGAAACAGTTGCAATCAAGTAAAACTCCATGATCCCATCTACTTACAGATGGCCTTACAACTTGCTCTTTTCTCCCAAGCGAGAACACAGATCAGAAGAAAATACATGAAGAGAGACAAAAAGAGAGAACAAAAAAGAAATGAACATATATTAACCTGGCAAATCAGGTACAGATTCTACACAGAGATAATGTTAAATCATATTAGAAACAAATTTATCCCGAGCTTTCCGCAGGGATATGACCAAGGCTCCCAAAATTCCTTGCGTACTTGGGGCTCCACTCAGTACGCCCTGGTGAATCAGGTTCAGATTCTACGCATAGATAATGTAAATCATCTTAGAAACAAATTTATCACGCGCTTTCTGCAGGGATATGACCGAGGCTCCCGAAATTCCTTGCGTACTTGGGCCTCCACTCAGTACGACCCTTCATGATCTCAGCCCCGCTCTCAAGCTGGAGCAAATGCTGGCACTCGACCAAACCAGAATTGACTATTCCGCCCACGGCCCCATCTCCCAATACGGAGGTTAGAGATTGTAGCACGCTATCACGCCCACACTCCCGACGGTACTCCAGCGTCATGGCGGAGAGCTCATGAGTCTCCAGAACCGGCTGTGGTGTGCTCTGTAATGAATGAGCATGTTATATGATGACATGCGATGCAAATATCAACAGAACACTATTGAGACAACCCTTCATTAGAAGGCACAGCAAGTAAAAAACCATTCTTGATCGCAAATCCCTACTTCAGAAAAACAAATCAAAATAAAATTCCTCGGGTCCGAAGAAAGTTTTTTTTTTCCATCTATACAAAATCAACAAACAACATACCAAATGACAGTTTATTTATAAAAATGAGAGTGCCAAAGTTGGCCTCTCGGACAAAGCTTTCTCGAGCTCGGACTTGCATTTGAGGTAATTTACATTTTCTTAAGATACAGATAAACTAAACCCTTTAATTGTTGAAAATTTGTCGAGAACATACACAGATATGCATAGGTACTGAACTTTAGTGAGTATATATATTCAGTTTCGAAACTACCAGTTATTTTATATGAAGAAATGTATCTTTAGGCGTGATATTTAGGGAAAACAAGGGGCTGCAATGATGCGGCTGCACAAGAAATCTGTGCTGAAAATTTTGCAACACTATGTTGTAATGTTTTTATAATAGGTTCACAAAATCGCAATGTACATCAACTCTCCCAAACGCAACATGACAAGTGAGAAATGAACCTGTGAACTTTTCTGCAACAGATGGCCCAGTCCCAAAAGGACAATGATTTTATACATGCATTTATGTAGGAAATTCTTACATATATCCATTCATCAGACATGTAGGAGAGAGGTTAACAATATTGCTATTAATGAATAATCTCTCTCTTATGTGTAATTAATCTCTTCCACGTGTCGAATGATTAATAGATGCATGTAGGAATTTCCTACATAATAAAGGATCACCAGGAACATAACTAATGATAGAGAGAATAAAATTTTTTTGTAATAATCACTACGAAGGAAAAAGCAAGCGGAAGGAACATGATGCATAGTAACTTGAAATGGTAAATTGATTCAAAGATGCTACCAGGTACCAGATACTCAGATGCTACACATTGAGTGAACCAGTTATTTCCAAAGCACCATTTTACATAACTACATGATAAATATTTGATGAAATCAAATTCCGTATAAATAGCATAGCCGGCTTCAGTTGTATAGTAAACCGTACCAAATCAATTTCCTAAGGAAACAAAACTCTTCTTCACTATCAAGAGCACAAAAAAAAGTAGCTCAATATCGGGGAGAAAGATTGGCCAAATTTGGTCATGGTTTCCAAAATTGTTTTGCATTTTAAAGACACCACAAAACGGATTTTGCTTTTTTGTTTCCCAACATTTTCTTTTCTTAGAATTGTTCAGAAATACCCTCATTTCAAATACCTATAAAAACCCGTTTCGCTCGTTTTTAAAATTCTCTCAGGAATAAAAAGAAAAGGAAAGTGGTTTCAGATGCATTGTTCACACAAAAAAGAAGAAAACAAGAACAAAGGAAACAAATTTGCTAAAAAACGCAAGTATAAGTGTCAAAATTAAGAAACAGGATTGATTCAGGTTAGTGGAAGCACTGTCAACTTGCAGACAATACAAGGCCCAAAGAGAACCAAATAGCAAAAGGCGTATATAAAAAAATCAGTAAGAGGGTGTTTAAGCATTTACCTCAAGAATCCAACCAATGTATTTGACATTGTTAACATGCTGGTTGACATCCAAATCACTCCACTTAGGCTATTAAATCCAAGCAAACAAATCAAACAAACCAAGTGTTAAGAGACAACCATTATAAAACTCAAAAAAAGTAAAATAATGAAACGTAAAGACAAGTAGTAGCCGTCCTCAAGTAGCCTAGACTTACAGTTAAGCCAGAACGGACATGGTCCGCTGTACTTTCATCAAGCTTTGGTAACTTCCTTTTGTCATCATCAACAACAGGAGGTGAATCCACAAAATAAGGACCTATCTCATCTCGAACTTCGTCTGGCATTCTAGCTAACTTTCGAGTCTTTCCATTCATCATCACACAAACACTGCAATTTGTTCAAACAATTGTCACCTTATGAAATCATAAAAATGCTTCATCTAATAAAAAGAAATAATTTAAGGCCCCTCAACCCGTTTTAAATACCTTACATCTTAAAGATTTTTGAGTTTGCAAATTATCTAAATAGAGAACCTTAGAATTCCTACCTGGTAGCTCTGGTAAGAATATGCCCTGTTTTAGCGTCACGAACAAGCCAATCACGCCGCATACCATTCTTCCCTGATGCAGCTACCCACGTGTCGACTTGTACAACGTCGTTCCTGAAAAGACAAAAGCATTTAAGTTAAGCATTACCACTATCCCCCAAGTTCATGTATATCAAGAATGAGGAAAGAAATTCGGAATACAGATTTAGAATGTGTTACTTGGACCATAGGGCTCTTCAGCCTACAGTCAATAATTTCTATCAAGAAAATGGAGAAAGCAAAGCATCATTACATAAATGATAATTTCTACTCCATGTGCTCTTGTGGTTTTGTGATTTTATCTTCAAGGATCTAGCTGGAGTAGTTCCAAAAGAACCGCATTGTAGACGGCGTAAGTCAACACACAAACTGACAGACAATGTAAGCGTGCATAATTGAAGGTGTTTCATGGTAGTGACTATGCCAACAAATCCAGTACAAGTCAAATAAAGTGTCGGATCATTATTTCAGATATACAGATTTCATGTATTCATTTCTATCCTAAAAAATATAACTAATATAGATACACGATACTGACACATCCAGGGAGTAAAAAATGCATACTGATGTCCTCTACTCAGATAAAGTTTGCAACTGTCGACCATTTTGAATACCTCCCAGAACTACTGTGACTGTTCCAATCTGGAAACCTGGTACCGTACATCAGATCTTGTGAAACAGGAATTGCTTTCAAAATGAAATTTTGGACTCAAAGAAAAAAACTAAAGACTCTCCATCACAACCACCTACACATGATTTTTACCCATGTAGCATCAACCTTATTTGATGTGTCTTAATAATACATACCAATCTTGTGAGTCTCAATGTACACTCGATAATTAAATTTTTATGACAGTAAACACTCTTATCAATTCAAATTCAAAAAAGAGAAAAAAAAGGAGGCAAACAACAAAAAAGAGGACTCCTATCCGTCAAAAGCAAATCATAGGTGTTTTGCATTACCCACTGATAAATTCTACACCATCAAATTATCCCAGTTCTCAAAGATAGACATTAACTATCCTGCATCAATATAATTAACAGGGGCTATAATTAACTTTGATAAAGCCAGAAGCATTAGCATGAGATATCAAGTAAATTATCAAAGTTCCGATCCAGTGAAGAGAGGATCACATTATCCTACATCAGAATCCAATGTAGGACTCCAATTGTGACAACCATGACATCAAGTAATGACTGCCTAGGAAAAGATCCACAAAAAGTCTTTCATTACGGTCCTAAGAAGGCAAAACCATGTCCATTTATTTAGTCAAACTCACCAAGTAGGATAGCGGTCCACAATAACCTGCATTTTGCTGACGACCCAAATAAGATTCTTTTTGCACATCTCCGGAGTTGAACCAAAGCCATCACCCAGAAGTCCAGCACTTCTCACATGATTAAGTGCCGTTTCCTGCAAAACGAACTCAAAATTATCAAAACAATAGAGTAAACCAATGGCAACAAATGATCAAAATACATTCCCAACTGTTTAAGAGTTTCTAAGTTTGTGCATATGCTTTTGGCTCTCAAAAACTGTTTTCAGGTTCTTAACCAAGAATTACTTCATAAAACGTGTTCGATGAAGCTTTAGAAAAAGGTTATTTTCGCAGAATCAGCAAATAGTTTCCTCGCAAAACTGGAAATGACACAATAAGTAATGGTCCTTCAAAAGGTCAATTACATTTAGTCCCTAAACTAGTGCAAACAAAGCATAACTTTCCAATAGGACAACCACATCACATATTCCCTTTACTTTTTCATTCTTATGAAGCATTTTTATACGAAAAAGGACCAAAATAATGGTTAAACAGTGTACCTGCAAATGATTCATCAACGTCTCTATAGAAGCAGTCCGATCCGCTCCTATCTCATACGATCTAATCGAGAAGTTCTGACGGAAAACAAGTCCATCCTGAACAATTTTTCCCAAACCAAATGGATCGGCGAGCATGTCAGGACGTTTCGGTTTCCAATCGAGCATCATCCACTGCTTCTCTGCTGCCAAAAATATAGTCGTAACTGCAGCAAGAAGCATGCTCCAATCTGGCAATTGGTTGATAAAAGTTCTCGGTGGAGGCAATGAAATCTCGCCCTCATTCTTTAGCCCTTCCATTCGACTGACTTTGGTACCGTTCACCTTGGGGGGGGCTTGGGCACTGGCCTTAACCTTTAAACTCCCACTAGAAGAAGAATCAGGGGACGTCTTCGACTTCAAGCCTCGCGTGTCTATTTTCGACGGTAATCCCCCGAACTTGCCAGACGTTTTGGCGCCTGAGTCGGGAGGTGGAGAAGAGACTGGGAATATTGATGATGTGGCGGCAGTCGCAACCATTGTGAAATTGTATCGTATACAAATTGAATTGTAATAGAATTCAAAGGCAATTAGGGAGCAAATAGCGGGTTATTCACCAAATGGATCGGAAGACCGATATGCTGCTTCTGCATAGAATTTAAAGTACCAGATTTAATTATAATTGAAACCAGAATCCCAAAATTAATACTAAACAGAATAGATAATTCAGCTTGGCAAAAAAAGAGGCCTCCAAAAATAAAATTTGTGTTTTACTAGTATTTGTTCATATATTTAACATTTATTTAATAATAATATATGATAATCTATATATATATATATAAAATAATAATAATAATAATAATAAGTACATAAAAGTATAATCCATTTTCATGTTGCCACAGTGATCAAAATGAAAACTAATGCTAAAAATAAGGGTTTACTTTGTTATTGTTCGGAATATCATCATTTCAATCAAAGGTAAACATCCCCTCAGAAATGGAGTATTTCAAAGAAAATGAAAACTAATGCTAAAAATAAGGGTTTAGCCAATACATTTCCTTTTTCTTTCTCTATTTTCATATCAGCTAAAAACAATATTCTCAAAACTTCCCAACACAAAACAACAAATTAATTTTCAGGAAACAAACAGTATATGGGAGAAAAAATACAAAACAAGATCCAAAAGCAGGACAACTTACAACCCCACAACATTAACAGGCATTCAGAAATTGAATTTACGTAAAACCCATAATAAGGAGAAAAAACAACCAAAAAAATTATAAAAAGTTGATTTTATTATTACCAACAAATGTCCAACATGCAAAAAGAAAAGAACAGATCTGGACATAATCCAGCAATACATCATCTTATTATTAGAACCAAAATATAACTTAACCAGGTTAAAAAACCCAAAATTCATAAAACAAGAAACCAACATTTGCAGCTATTAAATCAGATAAAAAAAAATCCCAAAATTTGCAATAATATATTCATTCCATCATTTCACACAACCCAAACCCTTCATTACAGATAAAACCACACAATAACCAGCCTTTGTATCTCAAATGACTCAGATCAGAAATAAAATCAAAAATCAAAATCCACAAAGTTTGCAACAAATTACAATCCCACAAAACCCAGAAATATTCCCATTTTGCCCCTCCATTACAGCCAAAATCTCACAAAAACCAACCATTACAGCTAAAACAAATCAGATCAATACCCAAATAAATTAAAATCAACAAATTCACACACAAAAAAAAAGGATGAAACACTTAAAATAGGAAAATTTGCAATAAATTACAATCTCACAAAACCCAAAAAAATTCTCATTTTGCCCCAGCCAAAATCTCACAAAAAACACAACCATCACACCTCAAATAAATCAGATCAACATACTAAAACAAAATCAAATTAGAAAATTTCTTAAAAATCAATAAATTAGAAGCACTCACAGGTTACCAATGAGCCGTCATTTGGGCATGCAAATCCCAAATTTTCTCTCTCTCCACCCCCTCCTACGTTACGCTTTTGAAATAAAACCTCTTTTTTTGTGGTTTTACAATTACTTTCTAAAAAAAGACCCTTCTTGTTGAAAATTCCAAAAACAACCTGGAAACTGCAGACAGACACAGAGAGAGAGAGAGAGTTTCGGCAGATTTGGATGGTGGAGAATTGGCGTGCCCCGTTGGGTTTTATAACGGGTCACCTGGCCTCCCCTTTTCAAATTGTTTCCAGCTCATCATGAGTTTACCAAAATACCCTTCACTCCTATAACCTAATTTACCATTATTGGATACGATTCGTGTTCCATTAGTTTATGTATTACTGTTTATTGTATCTAAAATATAGAATTTAGATATTATACTCCCCTTAAAATAAGGAAGAGAACTATTCCCATTCAGCACCACAAATATAATTATTTAATAATAATAATAAATTATTTATTTATTCCCTCTCTATCAATAGGTTTTTGCATCGATCTATTTGCCACTCCTACAATTAATTATAGCATTGGGGTCTATTAGCATCCATCACTGCTAACTATCATCTGCCACCTCCAAGTACCTCCAACCATCAAATTAAATTGTTACGTTTGGGAGAGAGGTGGAGAGGAAAATATTGCAAAGGCACTGTTACCTAAATTTTTAATTTTTAG